>JAUBNQ010000001.1:21808571-21819931 GCA_032353495.1 Ctenopoma kingsleyae | reverse complement strand
CTCCACTAAGTTGTTAAAGATTCTGGTTTGTGATCCGATGAAAAAATCACTATGTGCTTTTCAGAATGTTTGTTATCAGGTGAAACTAAAGTTTTTTCATCTTATTTTATCGCATTTTTCTTTCATATTTCATATTCTGACCACTTTGGGGTGCTAGAATATATGCAGCCCAAGTAGTTCACCTTTTTTCCTGTTTATATTTAAACCTTACCGTGAGTTGAGAAATTTTATGTTAAAAAAATGTTTTTAAGTAAACCATATTACTGAAAAAAGTGACAGAAACCCAAATCAATCAAATCAGACTAATACATTTCTGTCTGTGCAAAATTTAATTCAGAAGTAATAGCAAACATTTTATAGTGAGTGAGTGAAGCTGTTCCAGCTTGTGCAAAATATATTTGACAACATTTAAATGTAATCAAAATGCAAATATCACCAAAGATTTCTAGATATCTGATATGCAGCGCTGTTTTGGTTAAATGACATGAGCGTACTAATATAGTCACACTGACAATGTTAACATACAGATGTTTTTCAGGTGTACAGTGTTCACCATCTTAGTTAAATGTGTTTGCTAATTTGTAACTTTCACCAAACAAATATGTAGTCTTCACCCTCAGTAGGCTCATGAATTGCTGTGCACTGAGCTAAATGCTAATATGAGCACGACAATGTTAGCATGTTGATTTTTCCACTTCATTTTATTCTTTTCCTGTGTTCTCTGTGTGATTGCCTTTGTGACCTTCAGAGGACACAGACGCTTGGAAGGGTGTTGGGATGTCAGATGATTTACGGGGTGAATATGAACCCTTTGGTGACCCTGGCGTTCCAAGGCTCACATCTCGACTGCTCCTCCGCCTAATATGAGCTCTTATACTCTTGCCTGGCATCATGAGTAAGCCTCCTCCTTCCTCTACCAGTCCATCAAATACTGCTCCCAGACTCTGACGTATTCTCACACAGAAGTGTGGGCAGCTGAAGGCGTACAGAATGGGGTTTAACACTGGATTCAAGAATGCAATGGTTGTAGCTAGGGGCAGCCCCACCTCCACTAAGTAGAGATTGTTCCAGTACTGTGCGGTCACTTCAATGATGCACATGATGTGATAGGGAGCCCAGCACAACACAAATGCTGCGATTACAAATGCCACCATTTTGGTGAAGCTCTGGGAGAGCTGACCTTGACTGGTCTGATTAGAGGTGGTGGGGGACAATGTAGTAGGTGTCAAGCTTAAAGCTTGACCTGAGATCATTGGTTTGAGAAAAATGTTAGTCTTTTTTATACTTGTAGGGGTATTTGCTGTTCCTGATGTGTCACCTTTGGTTGAGACAATCAGTGTATCAGTTAGCCTGATGCTACGCTGCTTCCTCCTCTTCTCTCTCTTCTGCAAGCTGAGACCTATTTGGATGTAGCTTGCTGCAATCACCACCAGGGGGAAAAGGAATGCTAACAGCAACTTGGACACGGCTGTTGCTGTTTGCCTTACTTTGCAATCTCTCTCCAGAGTGGCTTGAGAGGATAATATCAAGGCAAAATTATGATAACACAAATAATTCCCATCAAGCTTCTTAGTGACTGAGCGGAATACGGTGTAAGGTACTGTATTAATTGCTGCCCATAGCCAGCCCAGTGCACACACCTTCCAAGCTCCTGCCACTGTCCGATGATTCTGGCTCCACACTGGTATGACCACCATAAGTAAGCGGTCCAGTGAAATGACTGCCAGCAGGAAAGCCGACACAAACATGTTCAAGAAAAAGATTGAAGCCTGTGTTTTACAAAGTGGGTTGCCAAGCTCCCAGCTATGGGAGGAGTAAAAGTAGAAGGTGAACAAAGGGAGTGTCAGGGTGGCCAGGAAGTCAGACATGGCCAGGTTGAGCACCCAGACAGAGGCCACGGTGCGACGTCGCAGGCGAAAACCAACCACCCACAGGATGAGTGCATTCTCCAAAATACCCAGAGAGGAGAATAGACCGTGGATGCAAACCACCACCAAATTGGCTTTTGTGTTGTTGTTGAGGCTGTGCTCCTGCATGTGCTGTAGCAGGGGGCAGAAAAGCTCCTCTCTAGTCGAGTTCGACATTGGTGCTCTGAAAAAAAAAAAAGAAAAAAAGATTCTAGTCAGAGGCTTTGGAGCTTACAGGGCATTAACTCCTGAACATTTTTTTTTTCATGGCCACATACAGTTGAAAGAAAAATTTCTTACAGTAAGCGTTCTGATGTTACTGACAATAATAATAATAATACATTTATTTAAACTTTAAACTTTTAAACAAAATTAATGTACAAATGGCTTTACATGGTTCAGGATAGGATTTAGAGTCAGGCAGATAAAGCAGGAACCAAGTGAAGTGCAAAAGAATAAGAAAAAACAAAAACAGTACCAGAAAAACAGATGAAACAAGGAATTAAATATACCATGATACTAATTACAGAAGGGTCTTTAAAAGATAAGTATTAAGAAGTTATTTTAAAAATGTCACTTCTTCTTCTTCAGACAGGAATTGTATTAGAGGTGGCTTCAGTTTGTTGACTAGGAGGAGGTTTAGTTGGTGAAGTCAGTGGTTTTGATGAGTTTGTTGTGACAATGTTGGTGAAATGTGAAGACCTGACTTGATCTGCCTTGTGATATGAGGACATTAGTTCTTTCAGGATTTCAAACAACTGTACCAGTCTGTCTTTTTCCCCATTTAAATTATTCTCATCTGTTGCTGATGATATGGCCAGTGGACATGCTCTTGCCTACAGACAGCTGATAGTAACTTCAATCATATGCTATGACTAAATCAACTAACGCTGTAATCATCTCTGCTACCAAGGAAACTGTAAACAAAACTTTATTAAATGCAATTAAATTGATGATCCTGAGTATTACATCAACAACATCACTGGCAGATGATGAATGGTCTTCTATTACTATTAGTAGTATAAACCTACAGTGCTCTGCTGTGTTATATTTATCACATCATGGGATTTTCAACTGTACAGTCACAACTTGCTCTAACTAGCCTTTCAAGTTGCATTATCTCACACTAAGACAACTACTCTTGTATTACACAAGCAGATGAAGATTTTCAGAAAGTGATTCACATATATGTTGGCAGGCTTGTACCCCAGTCTGACACACCACACAAATACACTAATATATGGGATTAACGTTCTTTTTAAAATTTTGTTCCTTTTTTATGTGCAAAACCAAATGCAAAACCTTGTCCCTTTGACTGAAAACAAGTCAAAGCCTGTACTGCGGTCTGACCACATACCAGCTCTTTAGCAACTACACAAACGTATTTAAGCAATACAGTCTGGGAATGCTTGGGAACACAGCAAGACATCAGCATGCCATTGTCACGATGAAGATGTTCATCTGTGTGACTATCACTGTACCCATCTCTTCTTATGTGTCAGCGTTTCTATGTGAAACTACATAACACATATGCTGCCTCCAAATTAAAACCATTAAGGTAACAAAACCTTATTTGCACATGTGCTGTTACTCAACCGTATCTTTTATTAGTAGAAGTCTGTGCTGTTAGCCAAAGCATACCACCACAGAGCAGGGGATGTAACCAAAGTCTCCTTGCAAAATAACACAGTCATAGGTTGTTGATGTTAGGTTTATTGACATTGACTTCAAAGCTGGCAGCACTGTGAAGGTGATAAATCACCAGAATACTAAAGATGGATTGTTATGCTGCATGGTGAGCAGTGAGTGTATATGTCACAATGTTTTTATTGCTGCAATACTTGTTAAGTTAGAAAAAGCTTAGAGCTCTTGTATTAAGACACAGAGCTTTAAAGTACAAACAATGGCCTACACTTAATAAGCTCAGTTTACCAACCAAGAGGAAGCAGCAAACCAATCATGTTGACACTGTTCTCCTGTAAAATTTGACTATAGATCATATCACTTGTAACAGCAGCAAAAAACAACCAATATGTACATATTTACATTACCATACGTATTACCATTTACAAATGTTAACAATGTCTAGTTTATGCAGTGAACATTACCAAAAGGCCACCAACTATTTATATTTACGCAAAGTTTGTCAGAAGGTTCCGGTGGATGGTTGGAAGTACAGAACTTTCTCACAGGAGAATAGAGTTCAATTTCAGTTAGTGGAAACAGTCACGTGAGGAACAAGAAAGTGACTGAGGTGGTGCAATCACGTATAATTAGTACGGCCATTTCTTGGAATTGCGCTCCTGCCTGTGCACATGGGTGAAGCCTTGTTGTTAGGTTGGATTCAGTGAGGTAACAACAGAAGTAGTTTGTTGATTAAAGTTTATTTGCTTAAGATGCATTTGCAACTAATATACCTAAGTACAGTAACTTGTTTGCACCACTTTTAGAATGTGGGAAAATCCTAGATGAGCAGAAATGTAGCTATAATTAACTCCTTTAGAACAAAAATGAATGACGTGAACATTTTTATTCAGAGAGACTACTTCCGTTAAAAGATAAGGTTGAGTAACAGCATACTTGCAAGAAAAAATAAGTTTGGTTATACATGTTATACACATAAGCTATGGTCACATAATTAGTCACATCCCCTTACACCCACTGACTAGATGAAGTACACCCTGTGTCTGCACATGAATACAGAGATGTGAGTAAAAAAGCCCATGACACAGTGCTGATGAGAACGCCTCTCATTTTGGGTGTAAACCAATGAATGTTTGCTTAAATAATATAAATTGAGAATTTAAATAAACACAAGGAAAGAAGAAAAGGCTTTTGGGCAACAGAAGACAGGAATGACTCCCAAAGTGAACCACTCAGCAACAAGTTAGCAAGCTGTTGAATCAGCAAGATCTGGTACAAGCTTGGTACTTATGCTTCCTTTTTAAGACATAACTTCCATGAATGAACTGCGTTAGACTTTTTTTTGGAGAAATATGACCCAAACCAAGGATTATAGCAGAGCAGTGAGATGTGCCAACCTTGTGCTTTAAGGTTGGAATTAACATTAAAGCTGTAATTGCCTATTTACTTGAGTTTGACACTGCAATGGTTTGTCATTAGCCTCTCTGCTGTTTGATGCTAAATATATATTGTAGACTCAGTTGACAGTTTATTAGGTACACCTTGCTAATCATAAAACCAGAAAACAAAGTCTCCACACTAATCATAGAACAGAATCAACACAAAAACAGTAGATCTGTCAAGAAGACCAGATTTATTACTGGACTCTTGTATTAAACTGAAACATTTTATCCCGATGTACTAAATAAACTTGTTAAATAAACTAAAAAAATGGTACAGTGAGTTCCTGATATTAAAATAGAAAGAATAATGATGGTAGAGCTGATAGGAGACAGTATCTAGCATCGGAATGTTTTTCTACATTAAGAAACTAGGACGAAATAAAGAAGTAAATCTGCTAGTGCAGAACCTGCTGGACGGTCAATGAAATGTAACAGAATAAATAAACATACCTGTGTGAGTATTAGGGCAACATGGAATAAAGTAGGTCTGCAATAAAAAGAAGAAACTAATTTTAACACTAACATCTGTATAATGTTTATAATTGATAATAGTATAGCACAATAAAAAGGTATAAACCCAACATTAACAGCTACGTAATAAGAGCAATAAGTAGATCTAAAACAAAAAGTAAATATAATCATAGCATTAATGGTTAGAGCAACAATCATAGTTCATTAAAAGCTGAGGACATCTTGATAACACGATCACAACTATATTCAATCCTCATAAGGCTGTAAATGATTTAGAAGCTGACACTCACCCACACGTTAGGTTTCACTCACAAAAGAGAGTTTTTTCTGTCTTTCTCTTTGTTTTCCCATCGACACTCATCTCTCCTGTTCTGTCACTTTCTACAGCTCTCCCGCTGACACCCGCTGAATCCCTGCCTCACATATACACACCTACACCTACACACTCATAGAGACATACCTGCCTTTGCTCCACCCTATATGCAAATTAGATTTCTAATGAATGTGTGAAGATGGATGCAGAGATTATTGATATTCCAATGCAGACAGTTACATGGAAATAGAGACGTACAGGAAGATATCATATGGAAAAAAATAAACTAAACAAAAACACACACAACAGAAAGTCACAGACTGAAATATAATATGTCTTATAACTTTGTTTGTCCTGTGTGACTGGTTCATACAAGTCGTGCCAAAGGTGGGCTTGTGTGAACAAGTTCCCCATTGAAACTGTGCTGTAGTGTCCTCGATGCATTAACACAGACTATCATTAACACAACAACAGACCTAATCTGTGTTAAACAATAAATCATAATTAGTAATTAATAAATGAATTACTAGTTCATTGATTACTTATTTGGTAGCTCGCTGTATCTGTCAAACTGATGCGCCGTGGTTTGAAATGTCTCTGTCACCATCTGGTGGTGAGCATCACTTATCACCATCAATAAGACTTTTTGTGTTGTTACATTTGTGCACACTAATCAGCCACAACATTACAACCACTTGGTGTTTTTAATTGTTTCGTAACAGTTGTTATGGTTGCTGCAAAATATTGAATTGATGTGAGTTATGTTCCCTGTTTGGGAGATGTCAAAGTTGTACTTCTAACAATTTCAAGAAATTCATAAAACGTTTATCATTCAAACGTAAGAAAAATAACTGCAGATAAAGTAGTTTATTTAGCAAAAGCAGCGGCAAAGCAGTAAATGTGTTATGTTATGAAATGGTAAAAATCCAGTTAGGCAATCAAACATTTCTGTTTTTTGTCCTATTTTTTTATATACTGTGTATTTTTCCCCAGTGGCTCTGTGTCAATTTTCTTGTCTTACAGTCCATACTATTCCATTTTTTTACTACTTAATACATTTCATAAATATATGAAGCAGACTGACTGTTGTCTCATCATTTACCTGATTCACACCAAAGTCCATTTTTTTCCCAGTATTTCAAAATAAATGTACTGTGCTCTGACTCGGAGCACAAGAAAAGCTAAAATGATGGTATGTAGACAGAAATATGATGGGATAATACATAATGTCTCACACAGTCGTCTTATACTGTCACTTAGGGGTACGTCCTGAGTTGACATGAGATGTGACAAAGCGTTGGTATTTGTGAGACTCTCCATCCTAAGCAGTCACTACACGTTTTAACATGCAGCTTTGTAGATATGGAAGAAAAGAATCCTAAAAATGCACAGTGCCGTGCACAGAGAGATGCCATTTTCTCCTGTCAGGTCAAAAGGGAAATGTGATGACGTCATCACAACTCCTTTCTGATTGGTCGAACTGTCTCACGTTTATGTAGCCTACTTTACTACTATTAGTTTACATTAGTGGTGTGCGATACATGTGGCACTGATCCGGGAGTTGATGGAAAGTAAAGTATAGTATCGATACCATCTTGATAGTAGCAATACTAATACCAACGTTGGTATCGATACTATCGATATTTGAATCGATCAGCTCACCACTACTTTACATTATATACTGTTATAGTTTCAGTTTTTAACTTATGTTATGTTACAACACTCCCCGATCTCACTTCTAACTGTCGGGACAGCAGCAACAAATCCCAGGGGAATAAAACGCCTCTTTTAAACCAATACAACATGTAAAAAAAAGTCCATATAACACTTTATCAGTCTTCTAGCTCCAAAACTGTGTTTCGTTATGATTATTTCGACATCGCTGATGTTGGTTTTTCGGCGGTTTTTCAGAAACACAGGATGTTGCTGAACATCTTTCTCTAAATGTCTGTTTACGTCGCTTTTGTATGTGATGTCTTTTAGTTTGTGTCCAACAAATAAACAGTCGAGTCGAAAAAAAGCATCGTATCCCGAAATGTCGTTGAACTTTTGGAGACTTTCAGACTGTGTGTGTCTGTGTGTGTCTGTGTGTGTGTGTTTGTGGTGGGTGTGGATGCGCGAAGGCGAGATCGCAACATCGCAGCGTTACTTTCCTGTAATCTGTGTCAGTGAAGCGTCGGCTCGGCCTGCGTGTCTGGTGATAGACAACACTGAAGAAGTCGGGTCAGGATCAGTGCCAAGAAGAAAAAAAACGTGTTCAGGACGTTCTTCGTTTTTTACACACAGTAAGTTTCGCAGTTGTTGATGTGCGTCTCTAACACGCTCGCTGCTCCTGCATCAATTCTTTGTGCATGTGACAGATACATTATCACTAAATGAAAAGCACAGGCATGACATTACAGCTGTTTGACTGTAACAGTCACTTGCAATATATCCAAATAATTTCAGTTCTGGCGTCATTATGCAAAATAGCCTTATGAACCGTAAAGTCTGCTGTCCCTTCTTCTCCTGCATTCCTGGTAAATTCCCTTACAAAAATGTCCTGTGGTAGAATACCATAAAATTTCTGTGGTAGTAGAACTGCACATTCATGTGGTATTTTAATTTTTCTGTAGTATTCATAGACTTGTGGGGTATTTTAGGACGTTTATTACGCAGTACCACAGGTTCTGTGCTACTATACTACATGCTCTATGTGGTACTGTACCCTCTGGTACCAATAATAAATTATTATAAATTAGTGGAGAAACAAAATAACACATTATTCTATGTGCTCATTTTACACTGTCTGTGGTCGAGCCACAACCATTTCCTTCAGTTGTTTTGTCTTTTTAAGAGTTTTCTAGCAGCAGTTTATGTCTTGCAGGTCACTCTGAGGTGTGGCAGGAAAACAGGCAGCCACCACTGCTGAAAAATAAAAATAAATATTCATTAGTTAATACAACAAAAACCCTGAATCTTAGACTACCAGGCTTCCTACAGAGGCAATATCAACGTTTTGTATTTCAGTGCCAAGAAGGGCTCATCCTGGGCTCATTGAACCCTTGCCCATCCAATCCCTTACTTTCTAGCACACATGGGAAAGTAAGTTGAAAGATCCTTTTCCACTGTTGGATTAAAATGGACATCAGGATGCTAACATACAGACTAAACCTTTGTTGTAATCATCAGTGGTAAAACTAAGCTGTTTACTTTTTCATAGTATTGTCAGTTGAATATGTGCGTTGTGAGTTGTTGTGAATTATTTTTCTTGTGTGTGTGTGTTTAGATAGATAGATAGAACTTTATTAATACCTTTGGGAAATTCAGTTTCCAGCAGCAGAAACACTGACAGACAATGTTTATGTGGTTATTAATATAGTTGTATCAGACTGTTGTTGGTGTTTTGTGTTGTTTAAATCTGCAGAAAACTGCAGGCTATACAAAGAGCAGTGTGAGCTTGAGATGTTGTTGGCGCTTCATTTCAGGTATGGCTGTAATAGTGATTGTGGATCCTATATATGGGAGATTTTCACTCATTTTCTGTGGGGCCCACTTACACTATGATTCATCACTTCCTCCTATTCTTCTCTCACTCTCGTGTTTTGCTCCCCCAATGAGTCGTTCTGTCCTAGGCGTTTTAAGGCAAACATACTGACAAAATTACTTAATCTCTATCAGTTGAATGAAAACATTCATAGGCTGCCAACATGTGATTTTTTTTTCACATGTTGCTTTTGGCTGTTTTGTTTTGCAGTGAGTTTTGTCATGAGATCTGTGATTGGTGTCTTCTTAGTTTTCTTTAGTGGTGGGGAATAGAAAAAAAAAATCTCACATGTGGTTCTGTCTTCTTTAAATTTGTCAGACATCTTCAATCCTACGGTTCCACTGATATCTGATAACACAGAATTTGTTGTTCTGTAGAAATACAGCAGAAACATTTTCCAGTTCCACAAGAGACTTCTGGGATTCTCTTCCCTTATCAGTCCACACTTTGTTTTCTTTCTGTACCACTGCACACACTCTCTGTGCCCTTTGGCCCTGTAGATCTGGGAGGAGATGGGATCAGGTTCAGCTGGTTCCTGGTTACTGTGCATGTTAGAGGCTTCTTGGGGTTTTATTTGCAGGAACATTGAGAAGAACTATACAGCTTCTTGGCTGCAGAAATAAATACACTTTCTGTCCTGTGCAAGTATCTGGCTGGACATGACACTGTTGTGTTTCCAACAACACTGAAGTACTTGTATTTTTGTAATTCTATAGCATTTACTTAATACTTAGACTTGAGTAAAGTGGTAGCTTATTTCTGCTTGTAGTGGAGTATTTATACTTATATATGCACTTATATACGCATCAAAGTGCATATGTACTTGAGTTTGTGTTCTTCTAACAAACCTTTGTTCAGAAAGTTTAGTGGATATTTATGATGCACAAATAAACAAATATTAGATATTTGACTGTGTTTAAATAGTATGTGACAAAACCCTTCTGTCTGACTTAAAATAAACTCTGACCTTAGAACAGCTAAGACTATAATCCATCCCAGCTCCCTGCTGTGCTTTGATATAGAAATTATAATACATATCCAGCATATTTATATACAGTTACAATTAGTTCAACCAAATTTAAACCACAAAACAATTACCTAGTAGCGGCTGGTGAAATTATTTTTGGGGGGGGGCACACTTTTGCAAGTCATTTTTCAGATGCACTCTAACCACATATCACCACTAGTATAAACCAAAGCACCATTATCATGCATCACACTGCTTTAAAATATTAAAATAACATGAAAATACACAGTCTGTGTTACATTTCGCTCTATCTCTGAACTGAAAACATGCAGTCAAGCAGCTCATTTTGCACTGTCTCATGTCATTTCACTTAAATGTTGATAGAAGCTACCTAATTAATTAGCAAGTCCGCTAATATTCAGCAGCATTAAACATAATGTAACAACAACGTAACGTAGTTCACTGGCCGCTTAAACTTGCAGGCAGGGTAATAAACTGTATGAGTCTTCACTCCAAAAACTCTTCATTCATACACAGAAATGTAACATAATCCTCACACAACACAACGCAGCTTGCTCGCTCTCTCTCTCTCTCTCTCTTTCTCGCTTTCGCTCTCTTGAAGCATGCGGTGTCGCTGACAATGAGACACTGACTAAACGGTAACAGACGAACTTTGGTATCAAACTACACATCTACCTTAATTTACATCACATAGAAGGGTTTTTTATATTAACACAAATTTGTCACGTATTTATCAGATTATTAATGGAGTGAAATTGTATAACTGGTTCTGACAGCAGTTGCACTAATCATTGTAAGACACGTAGCCGTTAGCATTTATCATTTAGCTGCTATTCTGTTCATGTTTTCTCACTTTATCAGGAAAATGTATTAAATCCGTATTACCTGTCTGAATCCAGACTCCAAACCACACGGACTAACAGTTAGCCAGGACTTCTTCTCATACCAGTTTCTGAAGAAAGACTGAGTGTAATTTCTCCCTCTGTCTTGTGTTAGTTATTTCATTTTTATGTCCACTGGTGAGGTTCACAATCTTTAATCTTTTCCTGTGGGGTTCTTCTGTGGAACG
>JAUBNQ010000001.1:21773851-21784006 GCA_032353495.1 Ctenopoma kingsleyae | reverse complement strand
TGTGTGTGTGTGAGTGTGTGTGAGAGAGAGACTCACTTGAAATACTTTTTAAACAAGTGAGTTTTCAAATGTTTTTTAAAGGTGGTGATCGTCTCGGCTAGTCGAATGGAGCAGAGCAAGTCATTCTACCAGCCAGGGACAACAAAGGAAAAGACACCCCCAAATGCTGTAAACCTAGGGGGCGCTATACAGAAAATAAAATTAAATAAATATTTTGAAAATGTTGTTTCAAATAAGTAGTAACTTACAATGTACAACGAACTGTGTCCAATAAAGTGGACATCATACAGCATGAGTACATCATGTCCACTGCAGTGGACTACATGCGCCTGAGCACTCAAAATTAAACAGTGTGAACAGTGTGGAAATAGATTAAAATGTTTTTCAAAGCATAAGAAACAACTAATTGTTCATGGATTTACCATAAAACACATTTTAATTATTATGTTATGCTCATACTGTTTTATGTTGAGTGCTCAGGCGCATGTAGTCACTGGAGTGGACATGTATGTAACTCGCTGAAAAAAACAAAATCACATTTTTGAAGAAAGAATGTGAATACTTGTTTTTTCATGCCCTAATAAGAATAGAAACACTAAAGAATTATTTTTGACTTTTTGACTTCACAATCCATGCACCAGAGGGTTAAACTAAACATATATCCCAATAAAAAGATAAAATCTCTCATTCCTCGTAAAATGCTATGATAACACTGAGCAGAAATGTAAAATCTCGGGACTTAACACAACCAGCTACACAGTATGTTTCACACTGACCTAATGAAAAATTTGACTGACATTACATAAATTGTTTCATGCACCACTCATCAAAACTTTTCAATACATGTTCATTGTCTGCCAATATTAGCCTCTACATCGTACCTATTCCACATCCTCACTCCATGTTCCCACGATGTGGGAAGCTAGATCTGAGATTTCCTGTAATAAATCTACGGTATCAAATCAACGTAGATCCAAATAGTAATACATTTACGGTTTCGTGTCAATATAAATTGTTAACTGTATAGTAGAGTGTAACGATCCCGACAATCCAGATCAAACACACTGCTACTAACATCTTTCCTTAGCCCAGATAGCACAGTATGGTTTCGCTCCAATTTTGGATCCCATGCTTTAACCTAAGGTAAGGCTATGCTAAGCTAGGCTAACGTTACTGATAAATCAACGGTCAGAGGGTGATCAATGTAAAACATTTAACACGAATACACAGTAACACAGGCTTAAAAACAACGCACAGCATAAATATACACGTACACTGATCATGTTTTCCGGTAACGTTAGCTAACAAACATAACTCACCACACTGCACGGCTGTGTCACGTCTTTCAAAGCCATCGCTAGCTCCTGATATTGGCTCACTTTCTCTGGTGTACACATGCGCTTGGCTTTTAGTCTTCTCAAACTGGTTACACCTTGTCCTGAGATCCTCGTTTTCCGTCTTGAGTTTTAATATTTCTGCCTTCAGCTCGTCGACCATAGTTTCGAAAAGTTTCGTGGTCTCTGCGACAGCGCTCTTAAGCATGCTCTCCATGACAGAGGCATACTTCGTCTGAAAATCATCCGCTGACATTTCTGGTATTGTTTAACGTTACCGTCCGTCCGAGTGGCGATATGAGTCCACTTTTCACAGCACATTTACTGTAGCGTTATTAAAAATACGGTGTTAGGAGCTGGTTCAACATGGCTTCTTCCCATGGACAGACGCGGTCTTTGCTTTGTGTGACGCACATCCACTGAACTGAAGAAGGGAGTTGAGCTTCACATCCGGTGATCCAATTCAGTTAAATTAGCCTCTATTTTCAACATATGCTAAGTTGGTAAGGAAACCGCAAACTGAGATATAGCCTAGTGACTACTTTCCATTAATGCCGACTTTCATTGTCGCCTTACAATCGTCATTCTTTAATATATATACAATATATAAAAATAGATGCACATGCTACTAAAGGATTAAGATTGTCCCCACTCACGACCCGTAGATTGAATCTCCGAAGTGCGGTTGTTTACGGAATCGAGGGGAAATGCGATAGCTTAACTGAACCATTTGTAGCGTGAGATTATAACGCAACTATTGATTCATTCGCGTTACCTAGACTGCATTCATGTTAAATGTGGTACTTTTATGTGTCCGATACTTGCTTATCAGATAGTGGTCGCTTTGTGCAACATTAACCGAACCAAAACTAGGGCAGCAAGCTAGTTGGCTAACATTTACATTACAAACGACTCTACGTTAGGTTTGGTGTGTTGGAAGTAACCGCAGGAGATTGTACATATTATTTACATAATGACTGAGACTATAGTAACGTTTCAGTCCCAGCTTTCTGGTGTCATGGAAACGGTCTTCAAGGCTGCCATGTATGAGATCACCCGGCTAGTGGAGGACAGCTTTTTGGAAGAGGTAACACGGTGCAGAGAGCAGGTAGAGTCCCTGAAGAGAAGACTGAAGTGGTCGGAGAGCCGAAGAGATGGAGACAGGAGAGGGAGATGTGTTGAATGTGGAAGAATAGGGGTGTCCGGCGAAGAGAAAACCAGAGCAACGGGTCAGTTTGTGTTGTTGTATTTTCCTTTTACTGTGTGATTAAATGCCCTCTTGTATGAACAGGTTTTAAAAGTGCAGTGCAGTCATTTTTTTTAATAACAATTAATCAAACTGATATGTGCAGGGTGTGATTTTTTTTTCTCTTATAGTCACAAACCTGCAGATAATTTACATGCCACTCTGAAGCTCCGTCAACATTGCAGAGCATTTTAGTACCTTTCAGCTCATTGTTTTGGTTTACAGTCCACAGTTTCACTGTGTTATGGTAGTCATCAACCAGTGCTATCAGTAAATAGGTCACAAAAAAGTTTTGATAAACCAAGTCTTTACAAAAAGACAAAGACATAGCAAGTAACTAGCTGGTGAACGTAGATATGCATCTCATGGCTAGTGAGCCAGATATTATCTTTTACAATGTAAACAGAAACATGACTCAGAACAAAAATGTTGCTGTGTTTAAGTAGATAATACTGTATATTATCACACTGGCTATAGGCTCAGTTAAAAAAAAAAGTAAGTACATTTCTTTCGGCTTCTCCCTTTCGGGATCGCCACAGCAGATCATCTGCCTCCACATATTTGATTTGGTATGGATTTTACGCCTGATGCCCTTCCTGACGCAACCCTGCCCATTTATCACTGGCCTGGGACCGGCACTGGGCAGGGACTGGGCCATGAACCACCAGCCCTGGGGTTCTAAGACAGTTGCTGACTCCCCCACCTACTGCCCTACAGTGCCACTGCTCCCGGCAGCTATAGGCTCAGTAAAAAGAGTAAATGTTGTGTTTAAAGATATTTCTGCTAGCCTTTGGGCCAAAATGGAATAAATGTGTTTTTAAGTACCCTAAACTGATCTACCATGCTCTAATACACACAAACCCAAAAAACATGGAAGCAGTGTATTAAAATATACTTTTTTGGCAAAAATGTGGTTAATTTACTGGTGTGTGCAGTATATCTGAACATACTGTTCACAGCAGTTGCAAGTTGTAGGTCTGCAGTTTATATAAGCTATTTTGTCTAATAATTTCTTTTTCAAATTTTTAGTTACAGATAAAAGTCTGAAACAAGAGGGCATGTTGCAAGAAGAGATAAATACTTTTCACAATGCTGATGGAGAGACACATGATTGTGAAGTGGAAGAGGCAAAGCCAGAGCCCCAAAGTGTCACGAAGGCAACACAGGTAGAGAATGGTGTATTACATTATATAGTATTCACTAATTTAGATTACAATGTTTAAAATATTTACTTTGCACAATTTTATGGCATTTGTATTGTTGTCTTTCTTTTTGAGTATTAAGTTAAATCTGTTTGTTGATTCAACAAGCAAGGAATTTGTGTAACATTCAACTTTCACTATTAATGAGTTTTTTCTGCTTGTCTTCCAGTCTGCAAGTGAACAAAGTGAAGGGCTGGGTAGGCTGTTCAAGGAGGAAGCCCTAAGGATCACACCAGAAACCAATGAGTGCCAAGAGAGATGGGGGGCCAGTTTGAATGGTTAGTCTGTATGCAGATACCAATTATCATACAAACATTGTCATTTATCAGCTGCTTAGTGCTGTGTAATTGTCACACTTTACAAAACAATCTTTCTGCATTTATTTCAAGGTGCCACAATTGGCCCCAGCAGTACTTCTGAAAGATAAATTAATTTCTGCAAAAGAGCCGTGCATAAACCTACTTATTTGCAATTGCAGCAACACACGGTGACTGTGCAGCATTTTTATAAGTAAATTCACATGCTCCACTCAAATCAACATGGTCTTACTGATAAACTCCAGTTTAGTGCTTGCTGATGTGCAAAAGACAGACAGGTGTGTGCAGGTGCAAACACTTCTTCTGTTAGATCTCTCAGGCTTTTAGGTTGTTTTTACGCATGGGGAGATGGGCAGTACAGAAGGTCTGAAATAGCCCTATACACAGACATCCATGAAGTTTGTTGGCTCACGTTGGATTCCAAAATATTAAAGTAAATATGAATTGGTTCAGTTGACATTATACTTAAAATATAACATGGAGATCCATCCTAAACAAATTACATGTTGCAATATGTAATTGTTGCAGACATGGAGCTGAGTTACAAGGTTTAGTTAATTTTCAATTCACTTCAATTTAGCTTTATTTATATAGCGCCAAATCACAATATAATCTCATCTCAAGGCACTTTACATTGTAAGGTTTAAGATCTTACATAGAATATAAGTATTTCCTATTACATCTGATAGTATCCCCCTCTCAGACAGGGAGACAGACAGACTGAACTTGAAAGTGCTTTGAATGTAGTAATCAGTGCTTTTAATTCATTCATTGCGCACAATTTCATATTTTTATACCCCCATGGCACCTTCTGGGCTCTGTAGGTAAAATGAAGTGTAAAACACAGCAAAGATATTTTTATACACTGTATAGAAATGTTTACAAATTCAAATGAATAATAGTTATTAAAAGTATAGGAAAACATTATTATATTGTAGTAATTATATATATATATATGTGTGTGTGTGTGTGTGTGTGTATATCTGTGTGTGTGTATATGTTATATTTATTATATTACTATGTGACACTGGAATTTTCAAATTAAAAGGTTCCCTTCTATGTTCAGTGTGGTTCACATAACATACAAGTATGCATGACAAAAGAGCTTCTAGTGTTGAAATAATCAAGCATTGTTTCAGTGGGGTTTAACGGTACTAAAACTGCTACATCTCTAACTTTTATTATCATATAATTTATAATATGATATATTATATATTATAATAATTTTATTATTATTATTATTGTTCAGAAACAGATGCATCAGGTCTCCCAGGGCCCAGTAAACATTTCAGTGACCAGAAGGACCCAAAGTGCCATGTGAACTGGGAAGCTGGCTTTAACCAGAGACCAGAATCAGACCAAGCTGGACACTCAGGTGATCCATCTCCTCTTTTCCAGAACAGGTATGGTATGGAAGACTTGGGTGGCTTTGACAAGGCTAGCTATGGCGATACCGGCATGATGGACATGGGTAATTTGGATGGGTTACCAGAATCACCATCCCACCTGGGCGAGGATCTGAGTTACATGGGGCATTATGAGGGGGATATGGAAACACCCGAGCATCAAGCTTATCAAACAGCTGCCCCACGGAATAGAAAGGGTGTGGTCAGTTCATCTTTAGGCTCACCCTCAAGGACTAATGTTGATGAAAGTGGGCAGTTAAGCTGTTTATTGATTAATGAGGAAGGATATCTACAGGACCCGAGTATCTTATATCCTGGGCACATTTCTGGTGAACCAGGCAGCAGATTAGGCTTCCGGGGCCAGGGAATTCGCACTGACCCATCTTTAGACAGCACAGAGAACATGTATGGGCCCTCAGACACTTACAATGATACCTTACACTTGGGAGACAGGTTGCAGCATCAAGCAGGAAGGAGGGCAGGGAGGAGACATGCCTGCAACGAGTGTTCAGTGTCCTTCCCTGATTCTGCCTCTCTGAAAGCCCACAAGCAGACACACAAAGGCACTGCACAGGGACCACCATACTCCTGCACCCAGTGTGGAAAGACCTTCACTCAAGCTTGTAACCTCAAAGTCCACCAGAGGATTCACTCGGGGCAGGGGCTCCATCTCTGCAGCCACTGCGGCAAAGGTTTCCTTTCCTTTTCTGACCTAAAGATGCACAAATGTGGCCAAACAGGTGACAAACCTTACTGCTGCACTGTATGTGGGAACAAGTTCAGTCGTCTGTGGAATCTTAAGTTGCACCGGAGGATCCACACACAAGAAAAACCACATCGGTGCACCATGTGTGATAAGAGCTTCACACGGGCGGACATACTGAAGGTTCACCAGCGTACTCACACAGGGGAGAGACCATACTGCTGCGCTGTGTGCGGTCTCAGCTTCAAACGCTTGGATCATCTGAAATCACATCAACGCAAACACATGACAGATATTTAAAACTTGGCAGTTTTGGAAAAAGAATATCAATAATAATAGTAATTTATTATTATTTTTGTGTAATTATCACAACTGTTCAGATCAGTTTTTATTATTTGTTTCTTTCCTTCCAGTCTTTTTGTTTTGATTGAAAAGCTTTTAGGTGACATGAAACTGTAAGATAAGCATAACTTTAAATTTAAGTTAAACAGGTCTTATTTGAAGCAGTTTATTGCTGCATAATTTGTTACTGAAGAAAAGCTGGTTTACATTACACATTTAAAGTAAGACGAAAATGTGTTGGACATTTTGATTACGATGCTGTGTTTTTTAAGGAGCCCAAGGTCGTAAGGTTTCAGCCATTTTTTGTAAAATTATTCAGCATTTTGGTCATCAGACCAGATCAGAATAATACTACCGTTAGTTGAAGTCACAAACTATAAGAATGTGTATTGAAGGGAAAGTCAAGGATGTTTAAAACTATTCATTAAAGCAACATAATGTATGTGGTGTGTGTGTGTGTGTGTGTGTGTGTGTGTGTGTGTGTGTGTGTGTGTGTGTGTGTGTGTGTGTGTGTGTGTGTGTGTTGCCTCACAGCAAGAGGGTACTGCGTTTTCTCTATGGATGAGCTGAAGTTTGTCAGTTTGGAGTTAGATTATCGAAGATGTATTTTCATATTGTGCGTAAGGTCTCATCACTCGAGGTGGTCCACTAGAACTGTCTCCAGGGGATAACTTGGACTAGAGCCTTTCTAGAGCTAAGCTGTTCTTTCTGACATTCAAATGACATCTCAGCCTCAGCCTCCATAATGTAGCTCCTTTTCTTTGCCTTTATTAATTATTTGTTATCATCATACAGCACCAGAACTGAAGTTTGTTGCCACATTTAGAGAGGAGCTGTGTGTTCTTTGTGTATGTTTAACTAACTGTAAATCTTCTTATGTGATCAATTGTGATCTCACTGACCTCTCTACAGGGAAACAAGCATCTGTGTTCTGGATGTCTGTCAAAGTCCAAATATCCTTGTGTGCAAATTGAATATGTGCAAAGTCTATGAATTAACAGGATTCTCATTCAAGAACTTAAAATTTATTTCAAGGGTGGCATCAGCTAATTTACCAATAAATAAAATAATATAAAAATGTTCGTGCTTGTCCCTAGTGATATCTGACTATGTAGTTATGTTTGGCCTGAGGTAGTGGGTAAATTCCACCAATATATGGCAGTGAATAGATACTGTAGATATAGATACATACATTAGTTTGTGTCATGGCATTGAAGTGGACATTTAGAAAACTCACCAACATATCTCCCCAGAAGCAATGAGATTCCTCTGGACAATCCACATCAACTACTGTAGTTTCTACTGAAGAAATATGACAAGTTAAAGCAGAGTCTGTGCCCCCCCCCACTCCTCCCTGATTGGAAAATGGCACTTTTTCCTCACAAATATCAATTTAACTATGACTGTATAATCCACATAAATAAGTAAGCCAAATCCCAATCATATTATTTGGCTAAACACACTGCATTAGAAAATCTCTATCTTATGTCTGTTTCTTTCAATCATTGAGCTTCATCCATTACAAACTATATAATAAATCAAAATCAGAGTGGTAAGTCTACATTTACTGAAGTACTGTACTGAAATAGAATTTTTAGGTACTTGTTAAAGTATGGAGTATTTCCATTTTATGTTATTTTGACTTTTACTCCACTACAAATCAAAGTAAAGTAATTTTGTCTTATATGTCGATTTCTATGTTTATGTTATCAGAAGCATGAAGCTCAACCTTTTCAGCACACACTTTTCTTAGTGGAATTCCTTTACTTTTCTACTTAAATAAAATTTATTGCATGTACATAAGTACTTTTACTTGAGTACAAAAGGGTACTTGGCTATTGCATTTATGTATTTCTACTAGGGGGGCTGCTAAATGTGTAAAGTAAAAGAAACAATCATGACCACGATATCTGTATTAGTGTATCAATTCACTGAATTTATCTTATTATTTGCTATCATATTTTGACTTATAATCCGTTGTATTTGAGTGCTTGGTGCAACGTGTGGGTTTCACTTTATTAAAACGCGTTTTGTTATTTACAGATTTCAGGTAACTTCAGGCCACCGTACTGCGTCGTGAATGACATCACGTGCAATAACAAGGACCATTAGCGATAGTTGAACAGCTAGCTCGAATAAACACACTCACACACACGAATTCTCTTAGCTAAGCAGCTGTTACTTGTGAAAATCAACATTGAACTAGATCGAGATGTTAAGCTCTAGTATGGTTAATATAAGTCATAACGTTAGTTACTTAAGCTGTGGTAATGATTTGACGGCGTTAATGTTAGCATCAGGAATCTACCGTTAAGCTAAGGAGCCAGTTGCACAACTGACAGTTCATGAAGGCAGATTGTGTCAGTGAACGACTGTGCGTGTTGTTTAATCCTTTTCAACGTTTTTAATTTATTGCAAATGTAGCCGTTGCTTAATATCTGTAAAAATAGCAACAACAACGATATGTATCATTACTGGTGAATAGAGACTACACTCGGAGAGTTGCGTAGCTTAAACCGGACAACATGTGGTAGAATTATCAAGGAAAACAACATAAAATAAAGTCTCCTTCACGCTCCTATTCTTTTTTCCTACACAATTATTAGACACGGGACACTGATCATGTCGGACCTAGACACCCTCATTGTCACTTTCCAAACCCAACTGTCAGATGTGATGGAGACTGTGGTAAAGACAGCCGTGTATGAAGTGACCAGGCTGGTGGAGGACGGGTTCTTGGAGGAGGTGAAGCGCAGGAACCAGGAGGTGGAGTCCTTAAGGATGCAACTGCAATGGGCTGAAAATAAATTAAGCGATGGGAAGGAGAGGAAAAATAAGAGGTGTGCTGGCTGGACCATGGAAGATGTGGAACTGTCTACTGCAGACAAAGCTGAAGAACAGCAGGCTGGTAAGAATAAAGAATTAATCACCAGTTCTGATCTGTTTATAATTAAACACATACTTAAGTGGCTATTTTTTCATAGGTGTTTTGAGGGACAGTGGTGTAAAAACAGAACGTGACTCAGTGGAAGAGTGGACATCACCGCAGGCAGCAGGCGATACGACAGCCAGCCTCAGTGAAAGGACGCCACAGGTGGGTCATGTCTCAAAACAGAATGACTGTCAGTAACTCTCGATCAGTGTTGTTGTTAGAGGCTCTGTGCTCGTCTTTTACGAGAGGTACAGTTCTCAGAAATTCTGTTTCCTGTGCTCGTCAGACACCAGAAGAAGTCAATGTGTTGCCAGATGTGGATGTGAAGAAAGAAATTGTCACTAAACTGTCCTGTCCTTCTGTGAATTTGGGAGGGTGGAGCGGTGCTCTTGATGGTGAGTACTGTACAGTACTGTAGTTTATTACTGCTCATTTGCGAGTCGTCATGCAGAGAATATGTTTGCCTGCACTGTAGCAACTTGTGCATGTGCATGGCTGGTTAATTTTCTGCCTGTCTTGATTCCAGCTTGCTCAGATGTCTCACGTGAGCCAATCACCAACAACATCAACGGGGCTACTTGGGGTTTAGTGCTTATGGACACACTCAATTGTGGGGCTTACACTGCAAACCCCACAATTGATAGATAACTGCTCCCACCCCTGATTTACAGCT
>JAUBNQ010000001.1:21747124-21762658 GCA_032353495.1 Ctenopoma kingsleyae | reverse complement strand
ACTTATTGGTCTTTTTCTGCTTTGTGAAGTGTTCTACCCTCTGGCCACACACACACACACACACACACACACACACAATCATGATGGCAAAGCGAGGGAGAAGAGGCAAGACAGACTATGAGTGTGGGAGAGAGTGGAAAAGGACGATAGCTATGGTTTGTGTTTTCCCCCCTTTCTCTCCTGGTAAAGTGAGCCACCCAGAGCAAAAGGACGTGCACACACATACACACACACACCACAGATTTTGTTTTTCTTTGTTGCTTGCAAGGGAAGAGAGCAGATGGAATGAATCCCTACAAGGGGAAACAAGCAGGAAGAGTGGCTGCAGAAATGTCAGACACACACTTACCTGTGAGCTGTGTGTAGAATCATTCGAATGTGCATTTGTATATGTACAAGTGAAAATGTCTAGGAGACACAAGTAGGATGAACTGTGTGTGTGTGTGTGTGTGTGTGTGTTTGTGGCACATCCAGGTGTGCATTATCAGTGTCAGGCAGGGTGATATAAAAAGCTTTAACAGTGTAATGTCCACCTATTGCTACTCTCTGCTTCTACCTCTCTCTGTCTCTCTCGTTTCCTCTCACCAAAACCTATTAGATGGCTTGTGGCGGAAGCCAAGGAGGGAAAAAATTCAAGGCTACATTTCCTCTCCCTGGCTAAGCCGCCTGCCCCTATCTGGACAAACTATTGACGCTCCCCTAGCCAGCAGACAGAGGTCTGTCTCTCGATGCTCTGAGAGAGTGAGATAGAGAGAAGGAGACAGGGACTGGAGATGGAGAAGGAGAGACAGATCGGATTAGCTGAGTTGCAGTTATTCCATTACCTCTCAGCCACGCATACATGAGTGTCTGTGCGCGCGCACACACACACACACACACACACACTCAGTATCTCACATGATAGTATTTGGACAGAGACAGCAAATTTTCCTTGCTGAACACAAATGAAAAGGAGAGGAGGAGAAGGAAGAAAAAAGTGAAATGGTGAGAAAATTGATTGAGCAGCGATTCCTTTAATTGCATTTTGAATGCTGGTTCTGGAAGCTTTGCGAGTTCAGTGAGAATTAAAAGTATCCTAGGATGTCCTCTGATGATTCTGTCTTTTGAGTAGCTTAGCAGCATAATATTTAATAACCCCTGAGTAAACACTGGGAGGAATTGCTCAATAAATAATTGAAGGGAAATTTATAAATAATTTTCCCTCTTAATCTACTCCAGTGCACTGCCGCCAGGTCCCTGAAGTGATGCTCATCCCTCTGGACAGTAGGCGGTTCCATGCTCCCGCCTCATGATGGCGCTCTGGATACATCGGAGAGACTACCTCCTCAGGACTTCAAATGAAAAAAAAAAAAAGAATAAATAAATAAATAAATGGGTTATTCACAAAAAATAGTACATGCTTTTAAGAAACAGGCCTTAACCCTCTATTAAAATCCTGTTTTTGAGAAGACTACTTTTGTTATCGGCTGTCTCAGATTTCTGGGCGTTTTCAGGAAATGAGAGAGGTTTTGTGCTCTTTGAGCCGCTGCAGAGTTCTACAGCCTGCTCCCGGGTCTATACAAAATATCAGGAAGTATACTGAGGCAGGACTGTTTGACTTTGGACTTTGGATGGAGGTGCTTATCACGTGTTCTAATCCCCACCGCCAGAAAAAAAAAACAAACAAAAAAAACCACAATTAAGTAGTAATTTTGTGGCCATTGTGTTTTTCCTTCCTTCACTTTTTCTTGATGGATCTCTTTTTTATTTTCCTTCCTCCCTTCTGTCCCTCCCTGCTTCATCTGGTAGGAGCCTCGTACACGATTAACAACTGTTTACTAATGAGAATGAGTGGGGGCTCATTATTCATTATATCATTAACATTTAATTGCTCTGTGCTAATCCTAATAACCATCTCGCACAGTTTAATCAGCTGTCACTTTCTGTCACAGCGTCCGTGTTTGACACCAAGTCAGCCGTGTGGTCAAGGTTAGGGTTGTGCTCATGATGAAAGTTTGTAGGTCAAAACTGTGGCGCTAACTTGAATTCTGGGTGTGAGTTGTTTCAATGTCAGACTGTTGATTGACTGTAGATTGTTTTTCGTCTCCTCAATTCAGCTGAACTATCTGTCCCACTCTCTCGCTCTAGTTTTCGTTTTTTTCTGCGTGACTGTTTGGGTCTCTGTCTCCTCCTCCCTGACCCTCATCTGTCCCACAGCGGTTCTATAAATTGTACAGGGTCCCAAACAGTTGGAGGATGCGGGAGATGCTGACACCCTGACTGGCAGGGAGGATGAGCAGAGGCAGGACAGATCCTCCCTCCATCACTCATCAGCAGGGAAAAGAAGGGATACTTGGACATGGATATGAAAGGAGGAAGGGACAGAGAGAGAGAGAGAGAGAGACTGCATGAGGAGTTGTGGGAAGGAAAAATTAAAGGGAGTGAGCAGCCACCCAACACAGTCATCAACTCCCTTCCATCCATCATCTGTCTCAGCCCAAAGGCTGCCACTGCTTCATCAGCATCAGCTCCTTGTACTGTGTGTGTGTGTATGCATGTGGACACTTTATGAGTGTTTGTTTGTGAAAGTGTGTAGGTGCATATTGTTTAGTGCCTGTGTGCTTGACTTCCCAGCTCTTATTTGTATATACTGTATACTTCAATTTAAGTTCAGTCCAAATTATATGAGCGTGTAAGACTGAAGTCCGTAGTTTCTCTCAGCTGTCGGGTAGTTTTGTGATGCTGTAAAAACTTAAATCTGAAAATGACAAATGATTTCTGGGAACTATCCCAGAATGCACAGAACAGAAGGCAAGAAAACCGTACCTTACAGTACTAAGAAGAAGTTCAGTTTACCTGACTGTCACGTTTTTATACTGTTGAATGAAACCAACGCTTAAGAAGAAAACTCACAGGACAAATATGGTTTATATGGAAAATCTTCACCAAACTAAACATTAGGCGGAGCCACCTATCTGTACTGCACCCTACTTGATGAGTTTTATCAAATGGTTAAACTGGATAAACTGTGACACTAGGTGGTATTGAACTGGTCATTTACATACTTATTCAATGTAGAACAAGGCAAAGAGAAAAAAAAATCTATTGTTTACAAGTTATACAACACTAATCAAAAGCAACCCTGATGAACACATACAGTACCTTGTTTAATTAATACTTTATTGATCCCCTTGGGGAAATTGTTGTTTGGACAGCTGTGTCAGCGCTACTACAGGGTTTTGATGTCTTGTCCAAGGACACCTCGACGCGTAGCTTTGTGGGGACTGAGAATCAAACAGCTGACCCTTGGGTTGGAAGACGACTGCTCTACCCACTGAGCTACCATGCCGCCCATTTAAGGATCATCCTTTAAATTAGCCATGCTGTTGGGTAATGAGGCACCTTTTCCTAATAGTCCCATTAATATAAAGACTTTTTTGTAGGAAGACATGAGCTTTAACAGTCTTACAGTTTGTTAGTTTTCCCTTTGTGACAGCCATTCCTGCACTGCGAGGTTTATTTTAATTAAAGGTGACTTGTAATTAAGATTGAGTATTGGTTTTGAGAGCATACTAATATTTTTAACCTAATATTGAATGAAATTAGTGTACAACTCTTGCAATTTGGAAAGCAACACCCACTCAGGCACAATAAATGTTTTAAAACCATCTTGACATTTCCGTACAAACAGACCTCCATGTAACTTAACCTTTGTTTTTTTTGTTTTTTTGGTTGCTTTCACAGCTCTCTCCTTCCTCTCGCCAGTTGCCTTTGGCATCATATTGCTAATTGTGCTTTAAGAGCAAGATCTAATTGTGCAGAAATAAATATGGGCTGGAAGAATTATCCAAGCTATTAGTACTTGTTTATTATTCAGCCAAATGCCAAAACCAGTGGTTAATGCTTTCATTCACACCCCAATGGTGGCAGTCATTTTAGGGAATGATAAATACAAAACCTTATGCATGTTGACTTTTATTCATTCATTGTTGGATGGAAGTGACCTCATGTAACTTGTTTTACCTTAATAATGCCTCTCAGCTCCAAAAGTCAAATCTTTATTTTCTCTACAAGACATATTGTAGATATTTAGCATGACTGGCCTTTTATTTGCAAGTCCTCTGTATTTCATTAAATTTGCTACTTGCTCCAACCTCTCCTCCACCCTTTTCACAGTCAACAAAGCCACACACCCAGACTCCCCGCAACACTTTCACTGCTCCTTCTCTCCCTCCTCCTGCTCCTACCCTTCTCAGGAAAGGGCAAATGAATGATGCTGACTGTATCGACACAAAACTTTTCCTTCGCTCTTCTCCCTACCCCTCTCCTCCCTCTTTGCTAATGAGCAACGCTAGCTCTATTGACCTACTTGTGGACTTAAAGGAAATCCAATCACAAATGCCTCAGGTCGCTTTCTTCCCACTTTGGGAGATTAAAAGATTCAATTCTCCCTGCCTATCCACACTCATCATCATCATTTCTCCTTCCTCTCCTTTCGTCTGTGCGCTCCATCGTCTGCCCCTCCCTGCCGCACCAGACTGTCGCTCTCGTTCTTTCCCCCCTCCTTACTCCCTAACTAAGTTTTCATCCTCTTTTACAAACTTGCTCTTTGTCTTTCCCATTCAGATGCGAGAAGAGCAGAGTAGAAGAGAGCAGTCGTGCAGATAATTATCAGTGGGAGACAAGGGTGCTATCAGGACACAATGGAGCTGGCGGACAGAGTCTGGTCTAGTTGGCTGCAGAAGGACAATGAATCATTGGCTGCAGCACATCTGCAATGTGTCTAAAGATGCACAGAAACACAATCCTCTGCACGAAACATCACAAATGCTCATAAAGTGACAAATGCAATTTCCCCTCATATTCATACACTTAGTCACGCTCACCTGCGATACACACAAATACACATTTCACAACTTCATCAAGTTACTGGAAAGATTGTCTGCTAACACCCATTATCCCAATCCCTCTAAACACACACACACGCCCAAACACACACAAACAGACCCCATACTGTGCCTCAAATGGCAGCAGGGTGCTGAGCTACTGTTTGCTCTGCCTATTGCTGTGGTGTTTGTTTGGCTTCATGCATACTGCGCAGTAATAGTACACAGTGACCCAGGCTCCAAAGGGGGTCTGCAAACAAACACACTGCACTGCACGAAAACACAGGCTCTCTGTGGGGAACATGCAATATTCAGATGATATAGCCTACATGCAGTTTATACTGTATGCTTGCGTAAGTAGAGTGTGCATGGACAGAAAAGATAAAAGAGCGTTTGATGTCATCAAGTCATCAGTTAGATTTTTTGGCCATATTTTTAAAACTAGTTATCTTAAAGTCATATTGTGCTTTTCATGTTCTGATGCTACATATATATTTTTGGAAAGTTGTGTGCCAATGTTAACACACGCACATAACTTCAGCGACACTGTTGCTGATGGATGGTGCTGTTACAACTGGGCTTATTTTGACAAAACATCCAGAATTTTTGTGGATGTTACATTGAATATATTAGATAACATGTGTCCATTACAATTATGCAACTATACAACAAGTGTGTCCCAACATATTTTCCTCCAGGAGTTGAAACCACTGTTGATCTACGTAGTGTGGATATAGCAACTATAAGCATAACAATGACACTCCTGATTACTTTAACTATTCATTTTTGACTCACTGACTCGACCCGAAAAACCCTTGTTGAGGGTAATTTTGATGCCACTCTCGTATCTGTCCAGTTAGTATAAAGCTGAAGCCAGGGAGTGGTTTAGCTTAACTTAGCACACCTACTGTATGTAACACAGTGGATGCCCTGCTGTCGATGAAACTCCACAGTGTGTAGTCTACAAAGTGTTATGTTAGAAACATGCAGACAAAAGCATCTCCTCACGTCTTCTGTTATTTCAACAGCGTGCACACAAACTAAAAGTAAGCTGAGCGTAGATGGAGGCTACTTTCTGTGTTTACTTCAGGTAAGATGATTCCTGATTGAAGCTGTAGGTCGCCCATGCTCCCTGCCCCAGTTGATGACCTCTAGCCACAGGTCTTCTCAAGTCCCTACAACAGAGAAACTAAGAAAAAGATTTTCATGACCAAAAGTCCTGACAGACAAAAACACCAGAAGAAGATTGCAGCTGAAAAATGCTGTAAATTTCCCCTTAATATCTGAGTTTAATGTCTCATGTGTCGATGTGTCAGCAGTGATTCATGTCGATACTGTGTGTTTCCACTTAACATATATAACCATGAAAAATAAGCTGAGGTTATGAATGTGATGATAAATGACATTTGTCTTTTCACTTCTCCTGAGAAGTAAATCACATTCTTATTTTCAGTGTATTCAAGTCAGAACTTTCTCGTAAACCCTACCCTACCTGGAAATATGGAGCAAGAGCTAAGATCAATTCCAGAGAAATTACCCTTGGAACTAGAGAAGGAAAATAAATGCGATCTTACTTGAGATATCTAGTGCTCATAGGTTTCTCCTGATAGACTATTTTGAGATATGAAGATAAAGAAAAGAGTCGATGTTGAAATGCATTTCAGTGCTTTTAACAGACAAAGCACTTTAAAAGCACTGTCCTGCAAACTGTGAGAAGAAAGGACAAAAGAAAACAAGTTGACAACAAAAGTCTTTTGAATTATGTACTGAGCCATGTAAAATGATTAAATATGACTTTCTCATTTGGAGACAAAATACACTGTCAGAAATTAAGAATTGTAGTTGCATTAGATTTTAATCTCTTTTTGAATTATATTTTAATGTAAACAGTAGCATTTTCTCTTTTTAAAGTCTCCGTTGTTAAAGTCTTTTCAAATGCTATGTTATTTACAGAAAGAAAAAACTACACTATACTATTCCTTTGTGACACAGGACTGTAACAGCAGCCTCTAAGTTTTCAGTAAATCATCGAAAGAAAGAGACAGATATGAGGAATGAGACAAGAAGGGGTTAAGCTTTTCTGACTCATGTTTTATTTGGCACTGCCGTTTTGTTGTTTTCCTCCACATTTGTCAGTCTGCTCATGCAAGGCAGCTGTAATAATGAATAAACTTTTAAACATGAGATAAACTAACCCTTTAGCAAGATGAGTAACACAGCAATATTAGTAGAGTGAAATAGACAAAACTGAGAAAACTAAGGGAATTATGGATTATTTCAGAAGAGTGAAGTTTTAATTTAGAGAATTCAAGTCTGGGTCTGAATAAATGAAAATTTGAAGATCAATGTGCAACAATTACAGCCCTGATTATTCAAAAAAAAAAAAAAAAAAAAAAAAAATACAAGTCTACGCTACAGATGACTACAAGTCATCTGCATAAAATTTGACAAGACAGTAACCTACAGGTAAGACACTTTCAAATAGCTGAAAAGACACAAACTGTTTTCACCTCAACTAGCCCTCTCAGTGTGCTCACACTGGCTTTCAGCTCACTTATTTTTATAGTTGAAAATAGTTAACACCATCAGTTGCCCTTGTCAGAGTTCCACACTTTTGACAGAATTCATCCTTAGTAAATTAGTGGCAGAAGGCAGCAAAATAAGATTTAAGTGAAACATCCCACCAGGTCTCTGCTCTCTGCCACTCTCTCTGAGCAAAAGGAAAAAAAAGAACTACTAAGAGACTCATTCTCTGTCCTCTCCTCTTAATCATCTTTTTTTTCCTTGACTGAAAGGTTACACAGCTTAAGTGCATTTGTGCTCCCCAATTAAACTGCCCGTTCTTTTCTCTTATTTTTCTGTTTTGTTGTCTGATTGATCCTCGGATCTCTGCACCCTCATCTACGGTAAATGCAAGAATGTTCTTAGAGTGTGTGCATGTGTGTTTTTCTTGGTACAGTGCTATAAATGTAGACATAATGGTTTTGACTGTAGGTCCGTGCTTGGGAGTTGTTCTATTCTTACCGGTAAACAAAAATCAATATGGTGTTCCTTAAATGCGATATAGTTGTAATGGCTTGTGTGTCTTAGTTGTTCTTGTACTAGTGTGAAAGAGGTGATATATGGATACTGTGACTTGAACATCATGTTCATTTGTAATCAATTTCCATGTCAGTTCTGTAGGTACCTTGGTGGTGTCTAGAACATCTTGAAATATCCAAGGAAAAGATGCTGGTGACAGCAACGCTAGCCTGATTTAAATTCTTTTTAAAAAAAAAACATGTTACAAGCATCCAACTCCACCTTCTTCCAAAATTCACGTACAGTACATTCAGTTATGGTCTGAAAATTGCAAGTAAGTAGAGTGAAATGAAGTAACTATTGTGTTCCTGGAACCAATTCGAGATAATATGTGCTTCATGACTCATTATGCTGCAGGACATTTGTATTTGATGAAGGGTAGACTGTATCCATGATGTGCCCATTTAGCTTCATTTTCATGTACTTACTTGACAGTAAGAGAATCCGCACTGATTCACTAATGCTCTGGTCTGTTCAAGTGAAAGCTGATGCTTTGTCATGGACTCAGTGATTTTATGGATACAGTCTCAAAATGCTATCCAGTCGAACAGTGTGCCCATGTTGGTGGCCTCAGTATCACAGTCTTGTTTTTGGCATTGCCACCATCCATTCACAAATGAAGCAGAACAGATAACCTTATGTATCAATTTTTAGGGGTATTGATCATGATGAAATCTTAGAATTAAAAGAGTTTGTATCTGAACTGGAACATTATTTTCAACCAGCAAGGAGCTCTTGTATCCAGATGAAGGTCAGATCAAGGATGACATAAAGTCATAAAAAGCAGACAGGAATCTAAATGAAACAGAGCAGTTGAAAACCTGTTTTCATGTTGGCATAAGACCAGAATGTTCTGACGTGGTGAGTTATTGACTGGCAGGTGAAAATGGACAGTAATGACAAGGTGATTCAGGCCACAGATGTCCACATGACAGTGATAACAAGCTTTGATCATGGGACTGCATTAAAACTACACTGGTGTCATTAGTTTGGTTAATATTAAATGATCCAATCTACTGTATATTGTAGAGTAAAATTAGCAGAATGTGTGGTTTTATACTCGATACAAGAGCACTAAGTTTTCTCAGACCCATGGACCCTTCTTTGTCTTATTCACTTTTTGAAAATATGCAATCATGTGGTCTACAAAATAAATCAAATTTAAAATTGACCTCATGTCATCTCAATAAAATTTATAAGTGAGCCATGCTTTGTTTTTTATTTTTTCTTAACCCACTCTTAACCCTGTATTATAAAGATGTGTGAGACCTTGGAGAGCTGTGATCAGCTTCCCTTTCTTTCTTCTGTGTGGTGGAATAGTTTTATGGAATTAAAATATTTTCGTATTTGCCATGGAGACAAATTCAGTGAAATTCTGGCAAGTGTTCTTGTATTTCAGTGGCCAGTGTCTTTGTCCATTAGTTGAGCTGAACATTTCCCCAGCTGCCCTCTCATCAACTGGAGCACATCAGCAGAGTTTCTTGAAGTTACTGGCTTCATAGAGAAAAAGTCGATAACTAGTGATAAGTTGATAATGCATTCAGTTCCACTTGGTCTCATGTATGTTGGTGTGTGCAAAGTACACTGCTTGCCATTATTTTAATTGCTTCCCATGTGATGAAGATTCACTGAACTGAAGATGAATTGGACTGCAAATGCAATCCATTTCTGAGAGAAGTTTAGGATTGAGGGACACTAGAGCCTTATTAGTGAGACTCCCTATGTTCAATTTGAATCCTTGATCTGTAATTGACCTCCAGTGCTGATGCAAGGTTGCACAAGTAATAGTATAAAGTACTGACTGACTTCTTGTGACCTTGATAAGCCCCTGGCCTTGAGCATTGTGCTGTCTGCAGGTCAAAATTGTAACTTTGTTCTACAAGATGTAACCCACATATGTTGACATTTCATCTTGCACATTAACAAGATAACAAGATTTCACACTGGTCACTTTGCGACCACCAAAGGCTTTATGCAACTTTACACACGAAGAATTATCCTTAAATAAATGCTGTATTCAAAATCACACTGAAAATCAAAGAAAAAGTTGAAATTACAGGTTCATTCACATTGCACAGATTTCATTACACTGATTATGGCCCCCGTGTGCCTGTGTGCACTCCTCACAATGTCTGGGCATGCTCCTGACGAGTCAGTGGATGCTGTCCTGGGGGATCAGGGCACAGAAAAACAGATTGATAAGAGGCCGCAAATCTGTGGCAACTACTTTGTATCTGTATGTATGAATGCATTGTCACCCTCTGTTCACATGTACAGACTCAAACAATACAGGAGTGGCAAGCTGCCAGTTATTGTGAGTGGAGCCTTCAAATAACCTCCAGGTGCTTTCCCCCACAATTTAAGACTCTCCAGTCACGAAGAACTTGAGAAAGGTTCAACTTTTCCTCTGACACACAGGTGTGACAATCTGGAGTCGACCAGTGCAGCTGTTAGTGGCTGAGCTGTTGGCTCCAACTCAACTCTGTAAAAGCACGTAAATAAATTCTAATTGAACCTGACTGCAATTCTTTTCAGCTGAATATTCAACTGGTATATAATGTATGTTAACATGGTACCAGAACTTTAAAACTAGGTGTGAAAACACATCGCTTTGGAACTGAGTATGTAGAGTAGCAGAGTGTGTAAGTATACGTTAGCTCGTTAGTCATGTTCATAACAGCGTAAAAGTTGTACTATGAAAATTGTATAGTAATGGTAAGTCTCCTGCAGAAACACGTCAGCGACATTTTTAGCATTGCCTCTTAAAGCTGCTCGATCATTTCTGATGCTGTGAGAAAACTATTTCACAGGAAACAGGTAAAATCACACCTCCCCTGTGAGAAAACCATACGTTTCACCTTGATGACAGGTTTTGAATTAAAACAGCAGGCGGTGACATGAGGCTTTTCCCTCTCTGTAATATTCTATAATAGTGAAACTTTGCTTTCATGCCAGGTATCATTTCGATGGAAGTTGGGAAATATTTCAAACGGTAGATGAATCAGTGTGGAGTACAGCAGTTCCAGTGCAGGTGGAGAGAGAGAGAGGAAAGGAGAAGAGAAATAGAGGAAAACAGTGAGAGAACAGGGGGATTCTCAGATGCAGGTGTATTTATAGCTGGAAAGAGGAGTCTCACACACACATACACACACTGGAGGCTATCCTAGTCCTGCTGTTAAATAATGCAACTGCTTTGAGATCTGAGGGACTGCTATTATATTAAGCTTTTGTGTGTGTGTGTGTGTGGGTATGCCAGGAATCTTACACATGCACGTGTCATTGGAAGACACAGATCCCCCATCTCCCTGCTTTGTAACAGTCTTTGCTCTTTGTTAACACCTCTGTGTGTGTGCAGCCTCGTGTGTTTCCGACAGAAGTCATTACATCCAAGTTTACAACTCCATCATCTCTTTTTCTGCTTTGCATTCGTAAGTGTGTGTTTGCAATCGTGTGTAATTATCCGTGCCCCTTTATGTGCCTCTCCAAGATGTGTTTATATTAGAAAAGTGTTTTTGAAGTCTTCCAGCACCAAACTTGTAAGGCCTCTTGTGCCCAATTAGACAGCTTGTTTGAGCTGCTGTCGTCACACAGCTCCCTCTCTTGGCATTCCGCTTCGCCTTCATCACTCCATCCCACCGTCCCTTCATCTGTCCGCCCCGCAGTCTGAGAGTAAAGGAGAAAAAATAAATGAATGTCAGTCTTGTAGCGTCACCGTTAAAGAATGGTTTGGTCCCCATGAAGTTGTGCCTCAAGTTACAGGCATACAGAGCCGACGCCACACACATTTTCACACATGTTCATCACTGCCCTGATATTTGATTGAATGACAGAAGGACAAGAAGAGTGAGTGGTCCAGACAGGACAGAGAGAGAGGAGGAGGAGAGGCAAGAGCGAGAGGAAGAGTCAGATTCCCTGCTTACCTTCCTAAATAGCAAGTAGAGCTGTATCCAGGAGAGGGGGTGAAACTGATAGCAGGTTGGGTCCCTGCCAGCTGGCCAGGGTGCACACACACACACACACACACACACACACACACACACACACACACACACACACACACACACACACACACACACACACTTGTCTTTCTGTCTTTATGGGGGAGTTCTTTGACATAATGTATTCCCTAGCTCCTTACGCTAACCCTAACCAATACCCTAAACCTAATTGTGATCTGAACCCTAAAACCTCGTCTTAACCCCCAAACTTTCTTTGCAGTGGTGATGACCTCACTCTGTAAGAAAACATGTTTTTTTGGAGCTCACTATGTAGCAAATACAAGAACACACATACACACGGGCATGCCTCTTCTCCCAGGGTACACTGAGACATTCTGTGACCTTGGCAAGGTCTGTACAGCCCTAACAAGAACACACATATACTGTACAGACACACACTGAGAAATACATACACGCTCACAGAGAAGAACACATACACGCTGTCAGGCCGCTTAGTCTCATCTAAATGGTGCTTCGTGTTGTCACTGACCAGTTGTGAATTCAGCAGGTTGGTTTGTTTGTGTGTGTATGTGCGCGTGTGTGTGTGCACGCTGTAGTGTGCGTTAAAAGGCAAAGCAACAATGTAAAACTCTGCAGGCTCTGCTTTTCGTCTTCACTGCAGAGATAAACAACTGCAAGAATTTTGTCTTGTGTGTTTGTGTTTAAGCCACAGACGGTCTAAAACGCTAATTAACGCTGTGTGAAGCAGAATGTCACGCGAAGACATTTACGTAATTACTGGTGTTTAAGTGTTTTTTTTGGCTGGACCCATTCTTTCAGGTACATAACATTTACATTCTTTATATAGACGCATACGCACACTGTTGATTTGGTGGCAGACTGCATGAAGTGTGTGTTTCTGTCATGCAATGCGGGAGAGAGGGGAGTGGGGAGAGTTAGTGTGCTGGGTGCTGGGTTTTTTGCCAAACAGATGTTCATCAGCATTTCAGAGTGTTCCTGTGAAACCATTAGACTACATTACCAAGAACACACTAATTACGTAGGTGCATGGGGAGCTGAGGGCCACACACACACACACACATGCACATTTAGACAAATACCGTCACTGTCACAAAAACCTTCTAGGGTAGGGCACGCCTAGTGGAAAACACAAGTTTGCACAGTTTTAGATTCAACCAACTAAATCTACTACAGTACTGTGTGCAAAACTAGATACTCTCTATAATACCATATCATTATTGAGGCATTCAAAATTGTATCTCATTATTTTTAAGATAAAGGACATTTGATTTTACATATACCAAAAATGTATGGTAGACTACATTGAGAATACAGGCACCAAAACAACTACACCTGTGATTTCCACTGTAAAAGGTTATGAAAGAACCTGAACACCACAGCTTTCCATTTTGACCTATGCTGTGTGTATTACAACATGGCTCTGTATGGTAAGAAATGGTGAGAAAGCATCTCGGTTGCAGCAGTGGTTAGGAGTCTGAAAAAAAAGGTGCACTGGTCATGCTCGCAAAAATCACACCAATGCAAAAATCACTATTTACAAAATCTCAAATTGAAAAATACAGTTGAGGGCTCTATGAAAAAGTGATGTTTCAGTGATCAGACAGTGTGAAGGACATTGCATTAAGTCAGTCACAATGGATGTCAACCTTTTGGTGGACTTCTGCTCATGTGGGGCTGCATGAGTGCAGAAGATGTAGGGAAAATTATATTTATAGAAAACACTAACACATGCTTGTAAACCCAAATACTGAATGAAAAGATGGGTCCTGGCTTCAAGAAGCTTGGCACAAGAGAAACATTTCAGCATGACAGTAATCCTGAACATAACAAAAAATCAAATTGCTGTATGACCTGGTCAGGTACAGTATGTCGCCTGACCTGAATCCCATAAAACACCTTTGGAGCATTTTAAAGCAGAAGATAGAACAGATAAACTCCAGCAAAAAGCAGCAAAAAAAAAAACAACCCATCTGTGAGGAGCAGCGGAATTGATGCAAGAACATTCATGGCCAGGAGGATTGCATCTGTCAAGAAAAATAAAGACAGACATAAAATAAAAAACATAATAGAAGAATAGCATCTTAATAATGAAGGGTGTACTGGCCTTTATTGCAGTTGGTTCTTCAACATGGATAATGTAATTATAGTATATTTAGTCAAAAATATTTGTTTTCCAAATTAAGTGTCTTCATTCTTCCTGAGCTTTGGATACAAATTAGTGGTGTGCCATACTTTTGCTTTGGTATTGATCTGATACCAAGGAAATACAGGGCCAGTATCGCCGATCCCGATACTGATCCCAATCCTGGGGTGCATTTTCTGGCAGGGGTGCTCTGTCTCTGTAAAACAGGGTCTCGCTGAGGGATTTCCCTCCTCCTCTCTCTGTTTATTTTGTAGCTCACTGTTCTCTTGTTCGTTTTTCCATCCTTGTCAGATTACGTTGGCATACAACTAAACTGTAATCCCGATCACGTTTTTGATCAGGTAATTGTTATGTTGTACTGAAACATATTTTTGTGAATGAATGACACGCTATTATTATCGTGAAGCAATGCTGTAGATGACATGACGCTTCTCTTTCTCTGTGCCATAATTCACTACAGTCTGCATGTGTCTGCTCAGCGTCACTGTGTTGATGTGAGAGGAGCGATGTTTGTGGTGGGAGGGAGGTTTAATTTCTGATGGAACTGTTGCACTGAAAGTAGAAGAGAGAAAGTATTGATACCATCGTGCTAGTATCGATCTGATAACAATACCAACTTGGTATCGATACTATCGATACTTTGGATCAATCCGCCCAGTACTAATACAAATATATTAAATTGTATTAGATGGGCAGAACTTGTTATGACTTAACCATTTAGTTATATTGACCAGGGTACGCAGATTTGTTGTAGTGCATGCAAAAACTAGAATTACATCATGCAATTCTTGTAAACCAGTAAAGCTGCAATTGCATGCCTGTCCATATTTTAATCAATTCATTCATGAATCCAAGCAGACGCTTGTGGTACAGATGTACTAAAATTTCCTACAAGAGTTTCTGAGAATGGGATTAACATGAGGTTACAGTGACCTTGTACAAATGACCACTTGAAGTCAAGGATGACCTGATTACATTTTGGTGGTCAAAGGTCAGGGTCACAGATCTCAGGTCCATCGCATTCTTCTGAACACGATACCACAGAAATGTCCTGACATTTTCTTCAATATTGCAGTTAATCCAGTGCTAGCTGTCTGTCCATTTTTGAATAGATAAGCACAAACCACTAATCTGTAATTCTTCATACTTTTAATGGTGCCAGTGGGCAAACAAGCAAAGGCTGTCCAGGAGGACACCACTGACCTGGCTTTGTCAATGGATAAATATATACATGAGATACTGTATGTGTGTGAGTACATCCCTCACATTTTTGTAAATATTTTGTTATATCTTACAACACTGTAGGTATGACACTTTGACACAATGTAAATTAGTCAGTCTACAGCTTGTAACTCAAAACACAACCATTAATGTCTAATCTGCTGGCAAACAAAAGTGAGTACACCCCTGTGAAAAATGTCCACATTGTGCCCAATTAGCCATTTTCCATCCCCGGTGTCATGTG
>JAUBNQ010000001.1:21685502-21697390 GCA_032353495.1 Ctenopoma kingsleyae | reverse complement strand
CCTGGCGCCGCCAAAGCTGTTGTAAATGCTACCTGGTGAGGCTGCTAGTGAGGTTGAGTGAAATAAATGGGCGCAGCGGCTTTAGGCTCTTCCTTTTTGTGCATTTTTGTGTGTTTCTTTTGTCTTCTCTGCACACATACTCTGGCAAACCGGTGCTACAGCTGACAACTTCTGCTGGACATCAGGTTTCAAGGCAAACTAGGATTTGTACAATACACACAGCATACCCGATGAGATAGCAAGACCACGGGTCCGGCAGACTACGCAGGCGGCGGAGAGAAAGGAAGCAGAAGCGAGGCTGCAGGGCCGAACAACTGACTAAACTCAAGAAACAACCTCATTAGCCTCGGCTCATCAGCTTTATGCTCACTAACACCAGATCCATGGTTCACAAAATGGGTGAACTGAAACTACTTCTTGCTGGGAACCACCATGTCTGCAACTGCTGTGTCTTGGTCATAACAGAGAGCTGGCTTCAACCACACATCCCTGATGCTTCAGCGCAGTTAGCAGACCGCACACTCCACCGCTGTGACAGAAACCAGGACTCAAGTACAAACAGAGGAGGAGGACTCCGTATTTACGTGCAAAATGACTAGTCTAACAACAGCATAATAGTTGATAGCCATTGCTCCTCTGACTTGGAGTTTATGTCAGTTAAATGCCATCTATTCTTTCTACAGAGAGAATTGATTGTGACTGCGGTATACATACCACCAGATGCTAATGTTAGCATAGCCCTCACACTCCTGCTCAACGCCATAAACAACCAGCAGCGGAAACATCCTGATGGCACACACATTATAGCTGGTTATCTCAACCAGGCCGAACTGAAAGCAGTACTCCCAGCTTTCCACCAGCATGTGAAGTGTCCAACGAGAGGGAGCAATATTCTGGACCATGTTTATTAAAACATCAAGCATGACCACATTTCCCTGCTGCTGGCCCCAGCTTATGTAACGGGGGCCGTTTAACACAGAGATGCTCAAACGGTCACCTCCCTGTTAAAACCCACACAGCCCTACACACCTCCCCTGAACCACCTGAAGCTGCAGGGGAACGTTGTGAGGATGCTCTTCATAGACTACAGCTCGGCCTTTAATACCATCATCCCAGATATATTGGTTGACAAGCTGCTGGACTTAGGCCTGCCTCAATCACCTGCTCCTGGATAAAGGACTTTCTATCCAATCGTCCCCAGACAGTGAAAGTGTCTCCCCCTGTACACTCAGCACTGACTCTGCTCAAGGCTGCGTGCTGAGCCCTCTTCTCTACTCTCTCTACACCCACGACTGCTCTCCCGCCTACACTGGTAACACAATTATTAAATTTGCAGATGACACTGTCTTGGTGGGCCTGATCTCAGGAGGTGAGGAGGTGAACTACAGGAACGAGGTCTATGAGCTGACAGAATGGTGCTCAACGAACAAACTCCTACTGAACACCTCAAAAGTCTGAGAAATCATCATAGATTTCAGGAAAACCAGCGTTGATCACACCCCCCTCCACATCAATGGGGACTGTGTAGAGAGGGTCCAGGACTTCAAATACCTTGGAACCATCATCTCTGCAAACCTCTCCTGGTCTGCAAACACTACAGCAGTCATTAAGAAGGCCCAGCAGCGACTGCACTTCCTGAGGGTGCTCAGGAAGAACAACTTAGACCATAGGCTGCTGGAGGCCTTCTACAGATCCTGTATCCAGAGCCTATTGACATACTGTATCTCTGTATGGTATGCCAGCTGCATGGAAGCAGACAGGAAGAGACTCCAGAGAGTAGTGAAGACAGCCCAGAAAATCATTGGCCACCCTCTCCCCACCCTGGACGACATTTACAACTCCCACTGTGTTTCCAGAGCAAGGAAGATTGTAAAGGACTGTTTTCATCCTTGCCATCACCTGTTCAACTTGCGGACCTCTGGCAGACGTTACAGATGCATCAAGTCCAGAACAAACAGACTTAAAAACAGCTTCATTCCCAGAGCCATTACACTGCTGAATACTACCAAGAACTAAAACCTGTACATTCTTAATTTATCTCAAATGCAATATTATATATGTTACAGTAATTACAGTAGATTGTTTAATACATCTTATGTGCAATACACTACATTCAATATTCTAGTGTGCAATACATTATGTGCAATATTTACAGATACCACTTTTTTTCCAATGCTATTTATAATGTTTAATGCTATTTATTACTCATAAGTGCACTCTAGGGATGACCTTCTAATTTCGTTGTACTCGCAGTGCAATGAGAATAAATCTGATTCTGACTCTAAATGTTTGCTGACAACACAGTTTTTTTGGCTTTAAAAGTTTGCATATTTGTTGACTGTTGTATGTGTTCTGCAGGTAGTTCAAAATGCAGCACTGATGTTTTATTTTACTAATATAAGAAAATACCATCCCATCATAGCTACTGTGTGTTAGCCTTTCTGTGAGGACCACCTGTTTATTCTAGAAGGAAGCTATTCTGCTAATAAATGTTTCATGTTAAATGTTCTAGCCTAAAGTGGGTTTTTTCCAAATTATTCACATCTTATATCAGTTATACTCTGAAGTCCTCTGGCAGGGATCTTTGTTGCTAGATCGGGCTTAGTAATTAAAGGTGACAGTACCTTTCTTGTCAAAGGTCAAAGCTTCCCAACACAGCCTTGCCAGAGGAACTCTTCTCAGAACCACTAATACTTTTACATAGAGGTATTTCTATGTTAACAATTTAGGTTGAATCTAATTTGTTCCTGCTTTTTGAATGATTTGTTTGTTTTAATGTGTTTTATATTTTATTATATTAATTTTAATTTTGTGTGCATCACTTTTGGACTATTTTAACAACAAGTTATGCACATATGTTATTATTTTGGTTTTTTTTTTCTAATTATTGGGCGTAATCACTGATATTTGGTAGTAAATGGTTCCATGGCTGCTGTCCATGCTGCTACTCTGTTGCAGAGATGCTTGTAGACATGCTGTCCATGGTGCACATTCTCACTGGGGCCCAACATTACTGGATGATGTAACAATAGTAGTTCACATGAGGAAGGACTTTTCTAATTATTCAGTCACACTCTCCATCATACTTTCCTATCTGTGCACTGAATGCTCAGTATTCTTAGTGTGTTTGCCTTCCTTCATCTGTAAAGTATTGATGCTGCACAGTTTGCTCTGCTTGTTAATTCCCAACTGTTGAGCCTAGTAAGTCAGTAACTTGCCCTGTCTTACTTGGTAGTAACATTTGTTTTGTTGGCTACTATATGTGGTATATGATGACTAATAATAATAAAAAAAATCTGCTTCAGTAAGTCTGTGCACCTGGAACCAGCTCCTTTTTCTTATACCTACAGTTAATATACAGAGGTTGTACACTGACTTTTTATTTAGTGCCACAAAAATATCAAAGTTTTGACTCACACTACAAAATAGTGTATCTCAACATGTATGAATATGTGTTATATATGAATATATATATATATATGAATTGCCACAAAGGTTTGTACAGACATTTCATTTCACACGAATCTTACATTTCGTCTATTGCATCATCAGGTAAAAAAATTGTCTAATGTTATAGTTTATAATCAAATGACTTTCCCATCACATTGAGCTGCAAACTTTTTGTGTTTAGTGCTACTTAGCAAATGTTAACTTCATTAAATTACAATCAGATAATGGCCATAATGAACATTTTACCTCCTAAACATCATTGTGAGCATGTGAGCTGTGATGTCAGCATTTAGCTCAAAGCAGCACTGTGTCTACATACTGTATAGTCGCAAAGATTGCAACTGTGAGACCAAAACTATACGTTGCAAGTTTGGCTTCACTACATGAAGGGAAGCAGAAGGGACATAATATTGCAGTCAATTTAAATTTACCGAATCTTATCTGTTCCAGCTTCTATTTCAAAGCATGTGTGATTTTGTGCTCTCTCCCTCAAGAATAGCATATTGCACAGGTAAATTTGGGTTTGATTGTGACTGAGATTTGCTTTGGTGTTAATTTTCTCTAGAACACATTCTTACAGCTTTGCTTGCTGTCTCTAACAGATGCAGTTGCATATATACAAACATATACACATGCTAATTAGATTCACTTTTTTTTAAAAATTAGAGGCAGAACTGCCTCTCTCCTACTCCTTCTCTTTGTTTCGTCTTGCGTGGCCTCCACTTGCGACTCATGGCAATCTGTTCATTGTGCCATGATATTAAGTGATTAAAAATCACCATAGGAAAGGAGAATGAAAAGGCAAAAAGAGAAAGAAATACTGTGGTTGCTTCACTGGCACCTGAGGAGAATAAGGAATGCACCAAACACATCTGGCCTGCTATTGATATTCTAAGCAGCTGGTGATGGAAAACCTTCTACAAAATAAAGAAAACAAATAGATAAACAAAAATCATAATAACAACCCCCAAGACAAACTAACCCCATGTTACTTGTTCTATTCTATGTAGCTGGTAGCTACTTAGAAGAGTTGTGAATGAGCATTTCTCCAGTGTGAAGTAGTAATAACAAAACCCTCTTATTCACTGTGCACAAATAACAATGGTGATTCAAGGGTTATCAAGAGTCTGATTTTCATGTGAAAAGGGAGGTGAAGGGTATAAATTGACAGAATGCAGAAGATGTTACTTCACAATTGACCAAAATGAAATAGTACAATTTCCAGTCGTTGAAGGATGATGAATTTGCTACCATCCATTGAAGCAACATGTAGCATAAAGGACAGAGAGAAAACAAGTCACAGAAAAAAATCCACCAGACCCTGCACAGTGGGTGCAATAAACACATCATTCTTCATACATGATCACGGTGATCCTATTCTGATCACACTGAGTCAATTATCCCAAGTTTGTTTTCTTTTGAAGATGGCAGGTAGGAATTTGATGAAAGGCCAAACTCAACCGAACTCCTCTAATTCCTCCGATTCATTTGCATTGCCTTGATCGCAGCGGTGGTAGACACAAATATAAATCACATCACATAATCTGCTCCTCCATAATGGAGAAGATGCAGTCTGAATTACAACAGCACCAGATAAGATACATAGTATTTCTAATGTTTTCAAAGTACAAAAACATTATTCATCACAGATTATCAGATTGTGAAATAGTTTGCTTATTGCATACCAACAGCGTCATTAGGCTTTGTTGATAAAGGAAAACAGCAAAAGGGAGAGAACGTAACACAGATAAGCTTACATATCAGGTTCCAATTTGTCACAATGAACAGCACTTAATATCTAAATTGTATATACAATTGGATAATTTCAGAATTAAATGTTCTATAATGTAAAATTAATTTAACACTTTGTTTCAACAGACAAACAAAGTAGAAAGAATGATTTGGTCTAATCGACTGCTAACTGGAGTTTTATCCCATTATTTTTATAATTAAGTTCATATAATATATAAAGTGAGATGATTTTTCTCTTTTGTTGAGATTTTCTTTATTGTAATGTTTGAAATGTGCTGTTTTTGTAATGACATAACACGTAACTACATAAAAGTGCACACACTGCCCTCAGCTCTTAATATTTGTTGGAGGTAGTTTTTATTGTCTTAAAAAGTTGCTAACCTTATTTACTAGCCCAACAGACAAAGAACAACAGAAATATTTATTCTGAGTTATATTTATGGCAACTCTCTTTTAGTTTTCTTCCACCAACTCGTAAAGAAAATATCTGACTATATTAAATTTACTATAGAGTATATATTAAAGCTGCACTCGTAAATATTTGTGTATTAACAATGGGTTAGTTGACTATGCATAAAGGGGTCATTGTATTGATAAATGCTGCAGATAACCTCAACTCTCCACAACATTTTAGCATCTTTTAACTCATTGTTTTGGTTTTCTCGCCCACAGTCTGTTTTGATTCAGTATGGCTCACTTCAGTGGCAATGTCAGTATTTTAACAGCAGCAGTCAGCAGTTTGAGTTAAAAATCCTTTGATAAACTCACTGCCCAACATCAGACAGACAAAGTTAGCGTCTATTTGGGGTGCAGCGATCACAAATGATGAAAGCAGAAATTAAACGCTGCTCCATGCTTTACCAAGCCTTTGCCAGCACAGAGTGCGCTGGGATGGCGCTGCTGCTGACTACTGTTTATTTTATGGAGTGTATATGAATGCTGTGAACAGATGGCATACAGGATGGTTTTCATATACACACTGATGTTCAGATGGGACTTCAGTAAGTAGCACTGTCCCAAATGCTAAGTACCATTTCTAAATGCTGACTCGTCAAAACATACATAAAACCCCATACTGCAGGGGCAAACACACGGCAAATGAATCATGACCTCTTTGGCTTTCAATAAACCTCCTTTTTCTATATGGGTAGTGATTGAAAGACTATATTAATAGAAAAGAAGAGAAAATAACTTCCAGAAAAAAACTTAAAAAGATCAAACAAAACCAAAATAGAACCAAAACACTGAATGTGTGTGTGTGTGTGTGTGTGTGTGTGTGTGTGTGTGTGTGTGTATGGTGAAGGTTGGTAATGTATTACATTAACAAGAAGAACAAAGAACAAAGATGTGATGGAAATGTGCCTGTTCCTCTGACAGCCATGTTCCCATGACAACTGTTGTTCTGGGTGACATAGGCGGAGACGCACAAGTCATTCTGGAGTTGCAAGGATACATCCAAACACACACGTGCACACAACCCCTCCCTCTCAGCTTGACTCTCCATTTTTGCACTAAAAAGTATTTCAGTCCTCCCCTACAGCCCATCTCACCCCTCCTCTTGCATTTGTTCCTTCTCTTTTAACTTGTGCGTGTCTATGCGTGTGTGTGTGTGTAAAGTTATCATTTCTAAAATTCCCGCAAGTCAAATGACAACTAACATCTAGGCCTTTGTGATGTTTCAAAAAGCTTTTGTCTCATAGGCGGCCTCTTTCTGTCTCCCCAGTTCTCTCACTCATGCCCTTTTTGTGAGTTGCTCACCTTCTTTCTTTCTTTCCTTCATTCTTTCTTTCTTTTCTCTTTCTTCTGTTTTGTTTTTTTCAGCACAGTAAACACTGAAAGGGATTTAATCGACAAGTGGTGCTCAATCAGCCAACAAATCAGCTCATTTGTCTGTGACTTTGCCCGGAGTCTTTTTCCGTGGCTGCTTCCAGCTCAATGCGGTGCATTTCTGAAGCCCATCTCAGAGACCCTCATCATACACAAACACACACACTTCCCATAAAAACCTTGCAGGCAGATGAGAGAGACAGTTTATAAAGTCAGTGATCTGCTACTTTTTCTTTCTAAAGGATTTTGATAGCTTTCAAATCTGTGCCCATTAGCACTGTAAGCATATGAGCTACCATTAGGGGATTCAAAAAAGACCGGAGAAAATTCTTTTCAAAGAATTCATCAGGTAGAAAAAGGGCTGTCGGCACATCTGATACGGGCTTATTGCAGGTGCAAAAGTAAGTAATGTGTATCTTGGGGAAAAAAACATAAATGTCTTCAAACTGTTTAGTAAGTAAATCACTGTCTATTCTCTGGCATCTCTACCCCAGAATCCCATCAAAGTACAGTACTTTTTTTAGCTTTAGTTTAGTTTTTGCAAAAAGCATCGCTGTGCTGAGACTTTGCCTTTAGTTAGTGTAAAAGTTTTTTTTAAAAACTTGTTTGTCTGGCTTTGGATTAACTGTGGCAAAATAAGTAGCTCTTTTTTTCTCATTATGTGTCTTGGCTCATGTTGTTACTGCAAATGTTATAATGAGATTAAGAAAACAGCTTTGTGAGGGGAAAACCAATTGTATGAGGGTCATGCTATCTTGCTAACATTCACTAGTTTTGCGTTAGCATGCTAAAGTTTATTGAAATTTATATTAGTTCTAAATTGAAAGTGTATCTAAGGGCTCATGAGTTTTGCAGGTACTTTTGTCATGAAGTATTGTACAAATGAAATTTAGAAATGATGATGACATCTGAGGGCTCACAAAACGGTGCATCTTGTGAAGACCAGGAATGTCTCTCCCAAATGTGATGGCAAACCAATTAACTTACTTTGGTTGTTAAGATAAAGGAAAAGGTTTTTTGAAAAACAGCGAATCGGTTGTTGGTTATTTGATATTTAGGTTTGTAGGAGTCTTTAAAGAACACCATGTTCCATGAGCCCTTGGTATTTGCAGGCTAGACATCATAGCTATATAACTAAATTGGTGATTAGCTTTCTTAAAATGAGCGTGTTTCAACTTGTAATAGCTTGTGCATTACTGGTCAGTGATATGTTTTAGAATATAAAAAGAAATCTTGAGGAATACTCTGTTTTTTGCAAATAACAATAAAAGGGAATTGCACAGAATAGCTGATTTTAACGGAAATGAGGTTCGCCCAGATGTGATGTGAGGACTTTGGCTGTCTATTGTTTCTGTGAAGCCAGTTGTGTACAGCCACTTTTGGCTAAATATATAGTTATATATATATAGTATATAGAGAATATATTCACTATGTTTACCACCTTAGTTTCATATGTTATCATGCTAACACTTGCTTTGTTTTAAACCGATTAATAGTGCTAGATGATTAACATAGGTATCACCAAAGTCATTGTGATTTGTCCTGTGAGAAAGATGAATATACCACATTTTGATGTTGACTGATCAACCAACATAATCCTCAGCTGTGCTGCTTCTGTGGCGATAAAGAGTCGACAATGTCATCCAGCACCTCCATTTCAATGCACTCTTGTGGCTTAACAGCTTACGGTTACGATAACTTGTGCAACTGGTCCGTTTTCTCTGACTTGTATAACTGTGCTTTTCATGTGCTAACACTGTGATAAACAAACCTGATCGGAGATCCAGTTTGTTTTGGAGCTATGTGTAAACCCTTCCCAGGACAAGGAAGTCATTTTAACAGATAATCCAATAAGCTGGTGCCATCCTGTTCCTGGCAGGGCCGCGTAGCACTGTAGCCTGGTGAGTGAGAATAGTAGCTGGGAGGTGACAGGAAGAATGTCTCCTCACCTCTCTGAGCCCGACTGGCTCCCCCACAGCCACAGCTACCACCTCCTGCCAAGTCATTCATTAACCCCAGCGGAGGGACTGCAGGAAGAGAGAGGAAGATGGGGAGCGAAAGATGAGGAGGGTGGTGTCTCTGTGGGAGTGAATGAATAAGTAGATAGAGGGGATAAAGAGGGAGCGAAAGACAGTGGTAGCTTGTGAATATGTGCAAGCAGTTCTGTCCCAACACAGTAATCCAAATGTTATTCTTATTCATAGATCTTGTTGCCACTGTCATCAATCACCTTTTCAGTGTTCTTCCTTAAACCAACGTGAATTTGAATGGCACCACCAGCAGACTGGCGCGCAGTGTCGGACCACTGACAGCACAGCAGTGAACTGAATTCACATGCTTTGTGAGCAAAGTATTTAAAGTTTCACTACCAGAGATGCTGTAGTTATGTTGGGTACTCTGAGAGATAACTGCATCTTATCACACAAGTGAACAGTATAGATAAGAGCTAGAGCAAAGTGAGAGCATGATTCTGAAGGGAGAGATGGGGCAGAAAGGAGGAGTGTCATTCTTAAGTAGAGAAAAATGATGTTAAAGTTCGAGAGGAGAACAAAACATCTGAACCGGTGGTGAGTTTGGAAGTGAAAGTAGAGAAGGGGGGAGTTAAGGGGGAGGAGGGGTAGTGGGAGAGGAGAACGAGGGAAAAATGCTCAAAGGGAAAAGAAAAGGCCATGTCTGTGAGACTGGAGCAGTATGGTATTTTAGTTGTCAGCCACAGAAGTGAAAAGCCACACACACACATGCAAACGCACAAACACAAGGCTATTTCCTCCCCTTGCATCCTCTCACCTTTATGGTGCGTCCGTTGTGCTTGCCGCAGCACTTGCGCACACACGCATATATACACACACACACACACACACTGAAATAAACACACACACATACCCGCTCAGAGGAAACACTCTGTGATCCCATGGCGAGAGCGAAGGGAAGGCCACCACTAGAGTATGGCCACTGGCTCTGTGGCTGCTCTGCTCCCGAGCAAAAGCAGGCTGTAGATGGCACTGTAGCACTGCAGAAAAACACTCTCAAACACACACACACATAACAAACCCATGTAAACACATACATACTGTGCATGAGCACGCACACATTGTACATATACTGTACCACACATGATCATGCATACACATGGTTTTAGATGCAGGCGTATATAATTTCAGAAACCAAGTGACAACAGTGTGTGTGCTCAGAACTAGAATATGTGTGTACAACATGTTACATGTGTCATGGCTGCAATATTCCAAGAAACTCAGGATATACAGAGAATATACTACATACACCACTACTTGACAGTTTTACAGTGTCACAGGATAACAATGTGGGGATGATTTATTTGTTGTTCTCTGTGTGTCCTGACAGCAGGGGATGGCACACACTGAAGTTTATACATATACAAACATGAAAATTTGTGTACATCCACATGCATGAGAACCACATGCGTGTGCTTCTCACGCTGACTTTCCTATCAGTTATCACAACTTATGTATCAAATGACACCTTATCTGTCTACAGTGTTACTGTCTGCAAAATGTCACTTGTGCTGTTGGATGCAGACACGCGATCAGCTTCTCTCTCTCCTTCTCCCTCGCCGTCTGTCTCGCCAGCAGGCAAAACTCGCATTGATACAATATTGAGATTAACAAAAAGGGAAAAAAAAAAAACCCAGAAGGAAAGAGACAGATTCCAAGAACGAATGCAGGAAAGTGTGAAATGCAGATAATGAGAGAGAGAAATCGACACCGAGACATGCTGAACTACAAGACTTGTCCCTCTCAAGCTTGGAGAGTTGTGTTCAGCGGCTCTGAGTGTTGCATTGACTAGAGGAGAGGGTAAGGTTGCTGAAATAGATGACTCGCTCAGGGCTGTACACACACTCAGAACAGATGCAACCACAGCACTTCCTTAATAGTGTTCGTCACACAGTAATAGTGGGAATACATCTGCAGGGCGAGCGTGGATGTGTGTGTGAGTTTGGGTGCATATGTGGATTTCAATCTCTTTGAACTCTTAACTTCTAAGCTCAAAATGAAGGTTGAGCTCTGTGATGTGTAGGTTAAAAGAGAGAGGAAATTTGGGCAAAATGTGCACACTGTGTGCATGGTTGTGTGTGTGTGTGTGTGCATAAGTGTGTGCACATTCATATTAAAATAAGTTCTGGCATTGAAGAGGGATAATTGAAAATCTCCCCTTTACGTGACAAGGGATAAAGTACCACAAAGCCTGTAGGAATGTCCACACACACTTTATTTAAGGGAACAGTTCAACATGTTGGGAAATTCAATTATTTCTTTTTTCTCTCTCATAATTAGATGAGAACATCGATATCAGTCTTATGTATGTGTTAAGTACAGAGCTGGAGTCAGCTTAGCTTAGCTTGAAAACTGTGGGTGGGGAGTAGGGGGGTGGGGGTGGACACACAGCAAGCCTGGCTCTGTCAAACTAAAAAATGCCTGCCAACCAAGTCTCAAAAAGTTATAAGTGACCTCCTCTTCTCAAACAGAAAGAGAAAAGTAAATTTTGCATCTTTGGTAAAAAAGTACTTTTGGTTTTGGCGAAGTGACAGCTTGGATGCCAAGTGTTCTGCTAGTTTTGCCTATACAGAGAAATAAAACGTCACCTCTTGCCACACCTGGCAGCTCAAGCGAGCTAGAGATGTTTAAGCACTGTGTGTGTGTGTGTGTGTGTGTGTGTGTTTGTGTGTATTTGATTACCTGTTCATTTAAAAGTATCTCAAACATACTTTTTTTTTTTTAACTTTTTACTTGCTTTTTTCTTCTTCATGATTTTTACATCTGTGCTCATATAGAAGCCAGTACCAGCCACACCTTAAGCCTATTTCCTCCCCTTGTGATATGCAA
>JAUBNQ010000001.1:21639403-21652361 GCA_032353495.1 Ctenopoma kingsleyae | reverse complement strand
GTGCTTCATCCTCTCTCTCCCTCTCTTGCTCTCCCTCTGTATCTTTCTGCAGGTATCCTCGGCCCTGGAGCTGTGGTAGCTGGTCCTACCAACCTGCCCAGTGCCTTGTCTGCTGCTCTTTTCTCTCTCCTCTGTCCACTCACCCTAACCGGTCAAGGCAGATGGCCACCCATCCTGAGCCTAGTTCTGCTGGAGGTTTCTTCCTCTAGAGTTTAGAGTTTAGAGGGAGTTTTTCCTCGCCACTGTTGCCTAGTGCTTGCTCAAATGGGACTGTTGGGTTTTCTACAAATATTTTGTGTAAGGTCATAAACCTTGAGATGAGATGACTTATGTTGTGATTTGGCCCTATACAAATAAAATTGAATTGAATTGAATTGAATTGATTAATTTGTCCAGTCTGTTAATGTCTGTCACCTTCAGGCTGCTGCCCCAGCAAACCACAGCAAAGTAGATGACACTGGACACCACAGACTCATAAAAAATCCGCAGTATGGTGCTGCAGACATTGAAAGACCTGAGCCTCCTAAGAAAATACAATCCTGGACAATCCCAACCTCATGTTAATCTATAATATTGCTAATATATGAGTGTGTGAAGGCTTTTAGGAGAATCACTTAATTTTTATAGTCATAATAACACAATTAGTCTAATATTTCCATTGTACAGAAGACTGACAAGCAGATATTAAACAAAGGGAAACATCTGCTGTCTGATGATATTACTACTGTACATCTAACTCATGAACAATTTTCTTATTGTTATTCCCAGCTTTAAATAACATATTTCTACAGTCTGGTGTTATGTAAACATCACAGGTGAGGCGTCACCTGCCCTCTACGTCATAACATTGTCATCATCTACGGCAGTCCAGATTTTAGCCATGAACTGGGGATCTCTGTCAGACACAATGTCCTGGAGTATACTATGAAGACAGAATATGTGCTGGATAAGCATGTTTGCCTTCTCTTGTGGTCCCATTTTAGAAAATTGATCTACAATGGTCAAGATGGTGGTGTTATTGTCTGAAGGTGGTAGACCAATAACAAAATCCAAAGAGATGTTTGACCAGGGCTAATGGGGAGGGGGATGGAGGAGACCAGAGGCAGGCAGCCAAGAATATCACTTTCACTGTCAAACTGTCTATATAAGGTGTCTGCCTTTGAGTGTCTTGAGCCGTGGAGATATGAAAGGGTGACTCCCTGTCTCCAATGCTGTAGTTCCTTTCAGCGAGAGATAGGCAGCACATGGATGTAACTGTAATGTGGGGGAAGTGCCCCACCCCAAAATCTTGCCAGTCCACCAATCCATGTCTTGGATGTGTCTTCTCAACCTTGAGAAACCTAGCTACAGTAGGAGCATGGCTGCCCCTTTCTCCGGCTTTGCTGGGTCAAACGTGTGGATGAAATCTTCTGAAAACTGATGGTAGGTTGAACAGATTGAAGATTAATGTGACCATTAATTTGTTGTGCACTGACATGTAGCACATGTTTTGGTGCAAAATGTGTGTATCAACCCCAGAACAAAAGCAAAACAACTTGTGAAGTTGCTGACACTAGTAAGAGAGTGTCATTATCTACAGTGAAATGAGTCTTTTACCGACATGAGCTAAAAGGCCACTCAGCGAGGAAGAAGTCATTATTCCAAAAGCAAAATTAAAAGAGCCAGATTACAGTTTGCAAATGCAGGCAAGCACAAAGACTTTAATTTTTGGAGACTGATCAAACTGGTCTGATCAAACTAAAATTGAAATGTTTGGCCATACATTTGGAGGAAAAAAGGGGAAGCTTGCAAGCTTGAGAACACCATCCCAACTGGGAAGTATAGGAGTGGCAGCATCATGTTGTGTTTTGCTTCAGGAGGGACCGGTGCACTTCACAAAATAGATGGCATCATGAGGAAAGAACATTGTGTAGAAATATTGCAGCAACATCTCAAAACAAATCAGCCAGGAAGTTAAAGCTTGGAATGGATAATGACGCAAAACATACTGCTAAATTAAATACAAAGTGACTTAAGAATAACAAAGTGGCCATCACAAAGCCTTGATCTAAATCCCATAGAACATTTGTGGGCAGAGCTGAAAAGGCGTGTGCGAGAAAGGCAGTTGACAAACCTGACTCAGTTACACCAGTTCTGTAAGGAGGAATGGAAATTTCAGCAAACTTTTGTGAGAAGCTTGTGGAAGGATACCCAAAACATTTGCAATGCTTCCTTAGTATTTGGTAGCAAACTCACACAGTAGTGCCACCAGTGTAGGTAACTAAACTTAAGTTTGAACTTACCAAAGGGTTTAATATTCAGGTAAAGTTCAGTTTTTAAGGAAGAAGCTGAAAGAAAACACAAAGAATTGATACATGAATCTCAGCATGAAAGTGGGAAACATATTCAAATCAGACTAAAAAGAAACAAAAGGGTGAATTTAGACTGTTGAACCTATAAGTAGTATGGAGAGCCAGTGTTTATAGAGATATTAATAATGAAAACCTTACATTTGGTTTAAGCCTTTACATTAGATTTAATTAACAGTCAGTTACCTCCTCTCTAGATGTTTTTGCTGCACCAGTGTGTGAAGTAACAGTGTGAAGGTACAGAAAACAAATGACACAAACTCACAAAACATTTCCATCAACACTAATGCCGTGACAAATAGCAGCAAAAAAAAGCCCCATGCGGTGCTCACACACGCAACCCCACACTCCGCTTTAGTTCATAAACCCTCTCCCAGAGTCACGATAAGACGAGACTTAAGTTCTGTGAGATAAGGAGACATGAACCGCCACTGTCAGTCTCGGATGCAAATAGATACTTGGTAACAGCGCCAGACACATCTACCTGCCGCTGCTGAGGCCATTTGAAGTTGGAGCCTTATTGCCAAAGATGAGATCAAAGGCAAGCTGCCAGAATGGTTCTGTCTCTCTGTATGTCTCTCCTCTCTCTCTCTCTCTGTCACACACATACAGACCAGAGTTGCATGTACATCATCTGAAAAGAATTAAAAAAGGAAAGCAAGACGATAAGAAGGAGAGATATAGAGACAGAAGAAGAGAGAGAGAGAAGCTGATGCTTCTGGTAATTCTGTTGACATTGTCTTTGTTCATCTGCTTGGCTGTTTGCATATTTATTTAGTCTGACTTAAATAAATATCTTCTTTAGCCTGTCACAAAAAGTGAAAGGAGATGGATGATGGAATCTTTAATCCCTTCTTTACCCCATCTACAATGTCTATCATTTCTCCCTTTCGTTGGCTAGTCTCTAACTCTTTTAATTGGGAGCCTTCTCTATCCTCTCTATGCAGCAGCTATGCATAATTTACAGCACATTACCATTTTTACTGGTATTGCCATATTTTAGAAATATGGTTCACCAGTAGCTTGTGGGATCAGCGTGTGTGTGTGTGTGTATACAATAGAATTTTGGTGACAACTGCATAAATCGTAGGTGTGCAGTCTATGCTTTCATCATATAATGGCATGAAAGCTCAGTGGGTAGAGCAGTCGCATTCCAACCTGAGGGTGAGCAGTTCAATTCCCAATCCCGAAAAAAGCTACACGTCGAGGTGTCCTTAGACAAGACACCGATACCCTGACCCTTGGCGCCTCCAAGGGGCAGCCTGTCCACAAAGAATTTCCCCAAGGGGATCAATAAAGTATCAATTATTATAACAATATTATGATGTGGATTCATTTTTAAAGGTGCACTAATTAGTGATTATAAACAAACAATACAGTAAGTGAAGTCACTATTTGTAATGTGCTATGTGTCATAATGATTAACCCACAGGATTATCACTTGAATCCATCAGCTCTTTGTTGTATTTTAGTGTCTTTCATGTGCTCAGCAGCAATCAGTACACATAGTTAGCTACTAGCAGAAGAACATAGTGGGTATTTGCAACTAAAGAGCCAGTGGTTGGTTGTTAGTAGAGACCAAAAACAGAACTGAAGGAGAGTAAATATTGGACTTATATTCCTCAAGTACTCCTAAGTAGTCAGTTATTGCAGATTTAAGTTAGCATTATTTTGCCTCTCTCTGTGGGGTTGTTCCTGTCTTGCGACACATTACTGACACGACACATCTGTCTTGCTGAGTTAGTGTGCCACCCCTCTTGCCACAGGTACCAAGCCACTTCCCTCTTACCCTGTGCCTCAGAGGGACTCTTTGTGATTGGCCTGATGACAGACCAGGGTCAGTATCTCATATGCACATACACACCAACACTGGCCTGTAGGGAGATAGACACCAAGGAGGAAGGCCTGTGTTCAATGAATGGAAGGAAGTCAGAAAGTAGAAATACACAAAGGAAAGACTAATAAAGAACATGGTGGAGGATATAGGAAGATGCTCTGTGATATAAAAAGGTAGGACACATATTGAATTTAATGAAAATAGTGGTTGGAGACGCATTCGTGATTCACTGTTTATGCTGCACCCATCCATCTCTCTCCTTCTGTGTCTCGCTCACCTCTCTGCCTTCCAACTCTAGACTGTCCCCAACGTGGACGTCTACCATAATGAAAAAGGATGTCTTTCATGTGTGTGCGTGTGTGTGTGTTTGTATTTGCTAGACTCTGTGCACACACACTCGTGTGTGAAGTGTGTGGTAATGAATAAGGATGTGCTGTGTGTGGAGCTGGTCGTTAATCACTGGCAGTGCTGGCAGCTAACAGATAAGCAGATTGATCCAAGGCCACCGAGGGAACGCCGCCTGGCACTGGCCCATTCATCACACACGTACAGATACACACACACTCGTGTATACTGTACACATACATACAGAAAGACTAGACAAAGTTTTTGAGCTCAGGATCATCTCTGACCACTCATGTTAACACCTGTGCACAGTACACAGTGAGTCAAGAAGAAAGAAAAGACTAAAAAAGTTGACTGTGGGTCAGCACACGCCTGGCAACATCTGCATGATCCATGACTGCTCACCTGTAAATTCCAACCTGGCATTTGTTACTGTCTCAAAACACATGCACACAAATACATACAAACACACAAAGCGAGACATAAGGGTCTTTGCTTTGTCATCCAGAAGTCCCACAGAGGACATAGAGACTTGGGAGCTTGGGGAAAAACAGCTTAATGCATGGATGGATGGATGGATGGATGGATGGACGGTTGAAGAGAAGACAGGATGACAAAAAAAAGTTAAGGACATGCTCAAGTACTATGTGACAGCTTGGCAGGCCCACGAGGGAGTAAGAGAGCCGAGAGGAAGATAGCGAGAGAAGAAAGCCGAAGAGAAGGCAAGGGGGTCAAACATCTGTAGTTTTTCTCTTCTGTGGTTTCCATCATGATCGGTGGTGGGAGAAGAGACCACGAGAATTAGAGATGTCACTGACCAGAGAGAATTTACTTTGTGTACTGTTTATTTACAAGACAAAGGTAATAAAGAGACTGACAGTGGCGGTGCATGTCTCCTGTAAAATTGCATTAAATTAGTTTTTGGCCACTTGGGAACAGGAACATACAAACACAACTATATCACACTATCTGAGTTTCTATATGGAGCTAAATGGGGGCCAATTTGAAAGACAAACTTGTAATTGAAATTTGAAACTGGAAGCTGGATTTCTGATCTTGAAACTTATAAAACAACAAATAAGGAATAATTAGTGCTGGGCAACGATTAAAATATTTAATCGTGATTAATTGCATGATTTTTTTGTGATTAATCGTGATTAATTGCATGATTTTTTTGCGATTAATCGCGATTAATTAAAGTTTTTTTTTTACTTTTATGATATGAACAAAATTTCAGTAATATTTAGTCTTCAAACATATATGATGTAGTTAAATAATTCAGTAGTTCAGCAGTTAAAAAATTCTTGTAAATCTCAACTTAAACATTAATGTAATCAAATGAAATAGAAAACTGAAGCTATTTGCCAGGACATTAACGTTTATCTAGTTTATTAGAGAAAAACTAGATAACCACCAGCGTGTAACCACAGGTCTGTACCTTTTTCTTTTATTAAACTAAACAGCCTCATCTTATGTCATTTCCATCTCTACATGGTCGAGTTTATTTATTCTCCTCTCCTCTCCTCCTCCTCTGTGTCGCGCACAGTGGAGCTCCACTCTGATGTGAACACACAAACACACACAGACACACAGAGAGTACACGTCGGAGCTCTGCTCTGATGCGCATAGCGAACACAGACACGTCGCAAAATCGTTCACGTCAACCACCAGAAAAGCGTTTTTTAAAACACAGTTGTTAATTTGACCACTGTCATTAAAAGAAACACATGAACGTCATGATTCCTTTAAGTGTTGGTGTCGATGTCCGTTTGGATGATTTGCTGCATCAAAGGTGTGTATTGGATTTAAGTGATACGTCTGACTCCAAATTTTTCTGTAATAGAAAAATTCTACTTTGCAGTGATTGGAAATAACGTGGAATAGATTTATAATGAAAATGTCCTTGTAAAAGTTCTGTAGCTCCAGTTCTTTTCTGTTGCAGAAAGCTGCAGCAGCTTGGCCCACCCCCAAAAGCTCTCATTGGTTGAGACGCACGATGACGCCAATCCAAAGCCAGTACTGATCAACATCCCGCCCCTCCTGTCATCCATTGTTTGTCTGTATGTGTATTCAGACTCAGTGAGCAACGGACTTTCATCGTCATAATAATAATAATAATAAAACTGCGCTAATGTGCAATAAAAGAATTATTGACGTTAATGAATTACCGCGTTAACGTGATAATAACGCGTTAACGTGCCCAGCCCTAGAAATAATACAAATAAGTGAGTGGAAAGGTTTTCAATTCAGTTGTAAGTTTGATTAATTTTAGAAATTTCTTCTTTTTTTCATTTCATTTTTTGCAGTTTCAAATCTTAATTTTCCAGTTTTCACATCTTTTCTGCAGTTTTATCTCTTTATCTCAGGTCAGCTGTTAGCATTGATTAGGGCTATTGTCCTGTTGTAAAAGCTGTCATTGAGTCTGTTTGTCCATGACCTCAGCATCTTGAACCTCCTGACAGACGGCAGCAGCTTAAACACCCGGTGTCCTGGGTGTGTGCAGTCCCGTAAGATGCTGCTTGCCCTCTTGAGACAGCGAGTGCTGTACAGATCCTTCAGGGAGGGAAGATGATGACCAGTGATTTTTTGGGCCATATTAATGACCCTTTGTAGTGCCTTCTTGTGTGCCATGGTGCAGCTGGGGAACCACACAGAGATGCAGTATGTCAGCACACTCTCAATGGAACAACGGTAGAAGACGATCAGCAGCTCTCTCTTCAGGTTGATTTTTTCTGAGGATTCTCAGAAAATGGAGACGCTGTTGGTCCTTCTTTATGACCTCCGAGGTGTTTGTGCTCCATTGGAGGTCTGTGTCTGTGCCTGTGCACACCCAGGAACTTAAAGCTGGACACCCTTTCCACGCACACCCCATTGATGCTGATGGGCTGCAGCTCGGCCTTCCTCCTTCTGAAGTCGACTACCAGCTCATTCGTCTTGGTGGTGTTAAGATCCAAGTTGTTGTCCACACACGAATCCAACTCTGAACCTCAGCTCTGTATGCCGTCTCATCGCCCCAAGAGATGAGCCCCACCACGGTGGTATCATCTGCGAACTTAATGACTCCAGTGTCTGGGTGGGTACTGACACAGTTTTATATGTACAGAGTGTACAATAGGGGACTTAGTACACAGCCTTGTGGAGAGCCGTTAAGGCTGGCCGCTGAAGAAAGATGGGGACCCACTAACTCTCTGTACACGGTCCGAGAGAAAGTCTCTGATCCAGCAGCATGTGGTGAAAGGAAGTCCGATATCCAGCAGTTTTACTGTTAGTCTGTCCGGGAGTATTGTATTAAAAGCAGAGCTAAAGTCAACGAAGAGCAGCCTGGCATAACACCCCTGTTGTTCCAGGTGGGAGATGGTGGTGTGGAGCGTTGTAACAATGGCGTCTTCGAACTGAAGTGGGTCAAGTGTGGGTGGCAGGCAGGACATGATGTGGCGTCGGACCAGTTTCTCGAAACACTTCATTATAACAGGTGTTAGAGCAACTGGTCGGTAGTCATTGAGGCTGCTAATGTTGGTCCATTTAAGCAGTGGGACGATTGTGGCCGACTTCAGGCATGGCGGGATGCAGGACTGGGACAGTGAAGCGTTGAAGATCTTAGTGAAGCCCCCCGGTCAGCTGATCTGCACATTCTTTTTGTTGTCTTCAATCATTCCTCTTGTGCGCTGCCTTGGCCTCTGTGATATCTCTTTTCAGATCAGATCTGGCTGCACTATACTGCATTCTGTCACCGGATCTGAAAGCAGCATCACGTTGCTTCAGCAGGACCTGGACCTCTTTAGTCATCCAAGGTTTCTGGTTGGAATACACCCGGAGACGTTTGTCTACAGTGACACTGTCAACACAGAAGTTGATGTAGGAGAGCACAGATGTAGTACGCTCCTCCAGGTCCTGGTGTTCAAACACACTCCAGTCTGTGTTTTCAAAACAGTCCTGCAGCTGATGTGATGCACCTTCTGGCCAGGTTTTCACAGTCTTTGTGGCTGGCGAGGGGGGGGCTCTCCTTCTCACGGGAGTGTATGCAGGGATCAACAGCATGGACATGTGGTCTGACAAACCTAGATGTGGTAAAGGACATGTGGTCTGACAGTCTGGATAGTCTTTTTCATCCATGGCATAGAGAACCTGATGTCTGGTTTTCTGAAAAACAAGCTGAACTGAAACATGGACTTGTCTGATCATTGGGCCCAGCAGAATCAGTGGAGTTTCTGCACAGAATGAACAGAATTAATATGTGGTTTCATTGTTGCATGTCTGGATGCAACAAGTAACAATGATTTTCAAAGTATGTGGCTATGTTCATCATGTTAGCATGACTGTTTCTTATGTAGAGTGGACCAAGAGCTCAAAGGTTACATTCGACAGTGGTTTCCATCATGGCCTTTACATGTTAAGATTTTCCCTGAATCCATGAATCTTTTCACAATATGATTTACTGTAGCTGATGAAAGATATTAATTCCTTTGCAATCTTGCCTTGAGAAATATTCTTCTTGAACTGATTCTGCAGTTCTTGGTGGATGTGCCTTTTATATCCAGTCATGGCACTCCCACCTATTACCGATAATGTTGAAATCATCCAGTGTTCAGCCTTACTTTGTTCTTCTTTCTTTCCACTTTTGCCAGATGAAGGTTCAAGTGAATTGTCAAATGACAGATTTTAGTTTTCATTGGATTCCAGACATATTTTAGTAAAGTTTTTATTTGAGGTGGTGAAGATGTCAAAGCACATTATTTTCCCAAATCCCTGCAATGTGTCATGCACTTTCCTGACTTAAGTGCAAAATCTCTTGTATTTAAACATACCATATGTACGGTATATGTTAATCAAAACAGTGAGGTGACATCAGACAGCAAAGCAGACAGTCCTCTTCATTTTAGGTTCATTATGTCTGATTTGGATTTTCCAGGTTTTCTGCAATACAGCCAGAAGAGCCTTTAATAATCAAGTGTTGAGATAAAAATTGAAGATAATGGAGAAAATATGACCTTTTTGGTCTCAGTGCATTTGTTTGGCACCAAACCACTGGGGTTATGCTGCAGTTTAGAGAAATGTAATGATCATTTTATGGTCCATCTATTTTAAACAAAGAGTCCCTCTACAGTTAAATTGCTTGGGGAAAGGTCTGAGATGGAACTAAGTGGTAGAAAACCTGCTGTCTACTCTGTAATTACATGAATTGACCTAAAAACTGCATGAATCTGGACTTTTTTTTTATTTGGGGATAACTGTTCCTTTAAATTAGTAATTTTTAAATTTAAATTGTCTAACAGAGTTTTGAGAATTACCGTCAATACTTTAGAACTGACACTTGCAAAAAGTGCTAAATTTAATTTAAAAAAAAAACATTTACTGTGCTTCCGACATTGTCTCCCTGAGGGTTTGTTCTCATGCTCTAGAGCAGAGGCGGTATGGTGGTAAGATGGTCCACAGTAAGTACGACATGTTAATGTATACTAGTGGTATAGTCAGCTTGGCTTTTAAGAGTATAGTTTTACATTGTTTCCCAGGGGATGTCTGTGTGTCTGCTATAGGTCAGTGGCAAGACTTTAGTGGTTGAGACTGATTTAATTTCTACATAATGTATCAGTTTCTCATTTGTATTAATTTAGTACAATAGGATGGGTTTCAGCTTACACCGTTCACTCAACAAAGAAGCAGTTTTTGTTATTGAGCTGCGTGGACCCAGCAACATTAGTTTATTTTGCACTGTATTTGAGGGATGCTCAAACTTCATATGGGGCCACACAAACCTTAATTTATGAGGCTATACTAATGAGAAAATCTTACAAACTACTATATTGGGTTGTACTATTTTCAAAAAATCACAACAACCAATGAATATAACTCCTAATAGGATCAGTAATGCTGTGTCTTATAGCTAGTCAGGTGTCATGTGCTGTATATCAGGTATGTTTTCAGAATGAAATTACATCACAGAGGTGACTGTCTTTTATCATGGACCTCACTAAAGATTTAAAACAGGTTAATCAGTGACACCAAAATCTTGAAAAAATATTGTAGTAGATCTCTACAACTAACCCACAAGTAACCCAGACATCTCCATATTGTGCACAGATTTTCTATAGAAAAGACCAAAATTCCTAACAGTTAAGCCCTTACTTTCACAACATAAGTCATGACTTCATCCAGCTGAGCAGCTCTAGTATACAGTACTTCCTGTCACTGATCTTATCACATGATGATAGCATGTGGCAACAACAACAACAAGTGGAAGCTAATGTGGAAATATCTGCTCAGTGTCATTAGATGCTGATTCTGTTTACACCTGGCTACAATTTACTCCTGTTCAAAGACCATCAACTTCTTTCAAGGAATATTTGTTTTGCATTTTAAGCCATTGTGGTTTTATAACAGTACAATACAATAATATGTGCACTGGTGGTAATTTGAAAGTTATTTGTCCATGAATATGATTATTAAAAAGGTGACAGTTTGATCGCCCGCTGCTCTTTCCAGGCACTTTCCTGGGCTCACATTGAGTTGAGCTGAATCCAAATAAACTTTTTTTAACAGAAAAACCCACGTGTGTAGTCAAATTAACGGTCTAGTCTTAGACCTAAAATCTACTGAGAGCACAAAACAAATTGGGAGCACTGTCTCCTGTAGCGTATTAGTCCATGGAAGGTTCATGTGCAAGAGGCCAGTTGGTGTGATAGTGCAGGGGGAAATGGCTAATAAAAAAAAGTAAAAATATTTAGGCTGCAGTTGCTCGACTCTGTTCAAATGAGCTAATACTGTGCCTTTAGAGCACATTGTCTGACACCACAACAAAGACTTACTGTGAGTACTGAATAAAAACCACATTCTCCATAATTAGATTATTACTTTTAGACTTTTTGTCAGGTCATGGGCCTGACAAAGATATTGTTTTGTCTGTGTATATATATATATATATATATACAAACACATATAGATCTACCCAAAGTTGTTTTTTTTTTGGCTTCTTTTTTCACTCTGTCCCTGATTCTTTTATCTCCCCTGTATAAACATTTACCAGTCCATTTGTTGCCATTGTGTCAAGAGGTGAATAGCTGTGAAAAAGTGGTTGAGGAGGGTTATGAAAAGGGAAAAAGGATATGCCAAAGAAACAGACAGAACTTGCTTTATCCATGCATAATACATCAGACCCCTCAGTGAAAACAACTGCTTTTGACTCATCGCTGCTTATTTTACAAGTGTTATTTGTCTCTGATTCAACCAAAACCCTAAACCTAATCAAATGCAGCTGATTTTTATCCTTGTTTTAGCAAGCTTCTTCCTTGCTTGCTCTCTCACTTGCATGCCTCTCTCTACTCCTGCTTCTCAGTATTTTTTCTGGAACCCTCTAGGGTGCAATTTGATGTGGAGATTGGGCTCTGCTGTATCAGCGAGACACAAAACTGACATTATCAAAAACCCATCATGTCTCTGACATTGCTCTCTTAACACTGGGAAGTCACATAAAAATTAACAACCAAAAGCACTGCATCTTTATCAATTGAGGCCTCCTTTTTTTTTTAACAAAAAGCGCCATAGCACTATGTTCACCCTTGGACTAATACCTCAACCCTTTTTTCAGTGGTGGTTAAATTACTGTTATTCATTTTACACCAAAGCTACATAAAGAGGGTCATACTGTCCAACTGACTGCTTTTCAAATGACTGTCAATCAAAAAGGATCTTGTGGGATAGAGTGTCTGAAAGGTTATACATAAACTCTGGGAAGACTGTTGTAACTGTAACACCAACATTTTACAGTATATGTGTACTGTGTATGTTGTATTACAGAATTGCAGTTTTACAGTTTACAGTTTGTTCTTTTTAACTGTGACTATTTCAGGGCACAACCTAAACGCCCTCTGTGGATCTGTCCATCTAGAAAGATGAATGTAAAGGAAGTGTGATGGGTCTGAGAGATTAAATTTGATAAATGACTGGGTGAGGGGTCTGGTTGAGCACAGAGAGAATGTCAGAAAGGACACAGCACTGTGTGAGTAGACAGTCATGTGATTACTGTACATGATTATTCTTTGGAATGAATGTACAAATAGAATAAATGGAAGGATAGATGGCGGGAGGTGTGGAGATGAGAAGGGATGAGAAAACCCCATCCGAGCAAACCATAAGCTGTAATCATTCAGCAGGAACGCCGGGGATCTCTTCCATTATTCATTCTTCCCTCCCCTCACCCACTTCTCTATCTCTTGCTTATCACACACTGCTGTCTCCCCATATAGCTTTCTGTCATCAGTGTGTTGGAAAGAACACAGGAAATGGAGAAGTGTGTGTGTGTCTGTGTGACAGTTTCACATTTAACTTTTGTTCAACTCAAAAGTCTGGCAGCATTCAAATTATCTATCTATCTATCTATCTATCTATCTATCTATCTATCTATCTATCTATCTATCTATCTATCTATCTATCT
>JAUBNQ010000001.1:21587896-21609577 GCA_032353495.1 Ctenopoma kingsleyae | reverse complement strand
GCTGTGTTTTGAGTTATTTTGAGGGGACAGCAAATTTACACTGTTATACAAGCTGTAGACCGACTACTTTACGTTGTATCAAAGTGTCATATCTTCAGTGTTGTCCCATGAAAAGATACTATCATTTTACAAAGATAAGTGTACTCACTTTTGTGACATACTGTATATGGGCCATTAAAAATAGAAACAGACACATTTGTATTTAAATACAGACACATATGCAAGCAATTTCTATCATGCAAACACACACACAGACACACACACATTCACTTAACAAATAAACAAATTTATGACATCACTCAGAAACAGCGAGGAGACAATCATGACCATCTTGTGTCTCTCTCGGGATTCGTCAGCAGCAGGGGAGTGGGTGGAGTTCAAAGCTGAGTAAAAATAAAGAAACAAAATGTAAACTGGAGAACAGGGCATCTTGGCAGTTTCCTCTCAATCACCGTCTGGCAGAACGTTATTAGCTGTATCTGCATGTGGGAAATCATTAAATTTAGAAAAACAAAATATGTCAAGTTTATCCCTGGGGCCAGCCACTATTTCTCTGTGTTTGAGACAGGAAGTGTTGAATGCAATGATATCCTTAAGGCAATTTGTTATTTATTAATTTCCTCTCATGCATTTTATTTGTGCTGTGGGTTGAAGGGGGAGCTTTAATTTGTACACAAATACATGGTCTATTTACAGCCCAGGCAGGGTAATACAAAAAGAAGCCCTTGCAGGAGGGAAAGATGTTCACTGATCACTGATTTTTATTTATGTTAATTATCCGTGTTTTAGTGTGTCACCTCACTTCCAGGATCACTTCAATAAAGTTGATATGTACCATTCTATTGTTTTGCTTTCCTCTTTGTTTCCTTTGTGTTGCCAGCTGAATTTTAGCCCACCACCTCAAATTCTGCCTCAACAATATTCATTTTCTCCCTCCTTGGGAAATCTTGCCCTCCAAAAGACCCCACCATCACTACCGAAAAGACAATGGTTAGTGCCACCCTGAATGCCAAAAATTTACTGCAACTCTATACCCACAGTGCAGTCGCAGTCTGGTAGTACAAATACAACATCAGACCTTTCCCCGGCAGAGACTCTGTCTAGCTCTTTACACAAGTTTAGTCATCTCTTGTCTGGGCTGCCATGACTCCCTCGGCAGCCATACTCCTTCTAGCCCCCGCAACTCATCCGTAACGCCGCAGCACGCCTCATCTTCAACCTCCACAGACCCTCCCATGTTATCCCCCTCATACAGTTCCTCTGCTGGCTGCTTGTATTGAATACAAAATCCTGCTGCTGGCAAACAAGGCTGCAAAGGGATCCACACATGCACACCACAAGGCCACTGTCCATGTCCACACACACCAGCCTATCTGCTTTTCTGCCACCACTGACCACTCAGATCGCCATTTTGATTAATTCTTAGTCTGCTTATGGTCTCCAATGGCTGTTTCCTTACTTCTCCCATCTCCTCCCCCATAGAGTAATTTCTTTTCAAGGATCTTGTCTGTCTTTGTTTCATAACTGTTTATTGCAATTCAGGCCTCTTGGTTGAATTTTGCAAATTCTACAGTTGCAGTCCAATTAGATTGCTCAGAATGAGCGCGTCAGTCAAATTAATGAAATGTAAATGTCAGTCTTCCTGCCTGCTGCTGTTTTCCATTCCCTTTCCTCTTGCTCATGAATGTATGAGCGTGTTGTGGCAGTACTAAAAGTACATCTGAATTTCAAAAATCTGTTACACAAACTCATAAAGATTTCATATAGTAATATAGTGTACATGTGAGTCCAGGGGTGCGTGTACAGTTTTAAGTCTCTTGCATTAACCCCATGAACCCTAAGACGTGGGGTGCTTACCTAACGGCTTGTTAGGTGTGTGAGGTGTTGTACATGCACATGGATTGGACACACACATCATGGCATGGGTCAAACCGCTCTTGTTCAACAGCCAACCAGAGCAGGCTCTCACAGTGACAGAATCTGTCACAAATATTGGCTTGACTAGTGCCAGTGGTGTGGGACACATCACCAATGACCGGGCCAAATGCTGACCATCAGCTTGGTGTGTCACAGACTTTAATCTGACTTAAAGGTCAGGGTGTGTGATACAGTATTTACAACTATATTCCTGTAAACCGGACGACATCAACCTGAGCTGCACTTCATGTTCAGTACCTATAAGTTGATGTTAGTAGGGTCATTGTAAGCATTATACCTACCTAGCATCAATATTTAAGCTTTGTCATTATCAGTATGTTAGTGTGCCAATATTAGCATGAGTTAAATTACAGTGATACCTAAATACAGCTTCACAGACCCAGTAGCAACCTTTTGTGTTAGAAAGAAGTAAAAGAAGAGAAAGACTGGAATGTTCTTTGTCCTTGAGGTAGAAAATGAACATTTTCTTACCTACATCTACCCTGTTGGTGAGCACCAACACAGCTCCGCACATCTCACTTTTTCCCCCAACTATTTTCTTTCTGGGGTGGTCGTGTTCTTTTGAAAAGGGAGCTGAAATACTGTGGGGATAAATGAGGAAAGAAATAAAGACAGAGACAGGTGTAGATGGAGAGATGGATAGACGATGGAGAGCGAGGTGAAAGGGGAAATGGAAAGATTGATAGAAAGATGGATGCATGATTAGGTGGGAGGGTGGGGGAGTTAGTGGCATCTATAAATAGGTGAATGAATAGATGCATGGCTGGTTGCTGGCTGAATGACTGGATGGATGGATGAATGGATGGATGGTTAGAGAGATGAAAAGCCTTGAGGTAAGGAGAGATATTAAAAGATGAATGAATACAGGACAGCTCCCCCTCTGCAATTCTCCATTTTCTTTCTTTTGCCCCTCAGCCCTACTTCTTTACTCTCTCGCATTTTTGGGCTCTGTCTGGCTATGTCATTGTTTCTTTGTCTATGTTATGCACTCTCTCTCTCTTTTCCTCTCTCTCTCACTTATTCTGACCAGATGAGTAATAGCTGTGGCGCTGTGGCTTGACTGATTAATGCACTCGAAGAGCCCAGGGAGGTGGAGCACAACAAACAGACGGAGGAGGGAGAAAAAAAAGAGCGAGAGGCAAGATTGGAGAGAGAAGAATGAGAGAGAGTCAGAGAAAATGAGTGTGTGTGTGTGTGTGTCCCTCAGATAGAAACCCCATTTTGAAGCCGCTGCATCAAGTGGTTTGATTCTCAGAGGGAGGTACCCTTCCCTTCATCAGTGAAAGTGTTCTCTCTTTTCCAGTTTAGAACAATCATGCTCACTCATACTGTATGGCCAATCAGCCAGCAGTGGGATTCCTGTGAGGGTACTGATGGAGAGATACACAAAGTGTGAAAGCGACAAAAAAAAAAAGAAGAAAAATAAGGCAGAGAAAGGTAAGACAAAGTGAAAGGGACGCTGTTGTAGTGTTTCACTCTTCAGTTGATGAGGTCCAAACTGACATTCAAAGTGATTGTAGAGCACATTTTCTCTCTCAGTTCCTTCTTTTCTGTCACCTGTTCTGTGTTGTTTTCCCCTCTTCCCTCTAATGACTTTATTCTGTCTTTCTGCGCTCTGTCTTGTCTTAATGATGTAGCAATGATGCATCACACAGAGAATCAGACCCCACCCTAACCCCCATTTGTTGATTGTGTTTTTGATCAGACTATGGAAATCATGGACGTCCATATCGTGTTTCCACATGAAATCCTGGAATTAACCCAGTGCCGCCCTTAAGGGTAAACTAAGGATTAATGATCCATGACCAAGATTTATATGTCACCATTAGTTAGCCTGTCCCAAACTTAATTTAGCCTAGAAGTCGAGTACTTAAAGCTATTTCTTCTAAATCAAGTCAGGACCTTCTTTATGTTTGAAGGTAAATGCCACCATGAATCACTTTATAGGACAATACCAGCATTTGAAGTCAAGGTGTATGCCGTTTCTACAAACCCTATCATTTTACAAACCTGACTGGAGTTTTTTCCCTACAATTTGCATATTCTTATTTTTTGGTAATATGAATGCAACAAAGCAGTAATCATGAAACAGAGGCTTAAAGAACAGACACATTTTCGAAAGGCATTCAAAGCTGCAGTTTCTCCAACCAGGCCCCAGTAGAAATAATGTTTTGGCTAAAGGTCACACCACTCTAGTGCTGTCTTACCTTTATAACACAGGGGCTGAATCCAAATGCCCAAACCTCACTGAACTTGCCCAAGTCCTCAAGTGGACTTCAAGGGAACCCGCATAAGGTAAACTTGACCAAACTCCACTTAGAAAATTACCCATAAAGCACTATGAGCACTATTTTAAAGACATATGCTTCTTAATTTTGTTGTATAAATGTATTGCTGTAGTAAAGTTTCACATTGCTCATATACAGAATATGAACAGGCTGAGTATCTGTAAAACTACACGTTTTTTTTTTTTTTTTATCCATCCACGGTTTGTTTGTAAAAGAACTATTATGAAATGTTTCAGTGGTGCAGCCACAGGTACTCTCGGTAGCATAACCCCAAAGACAGCCAATTATGTAGTGCCTCTGTTGTGTGCAGGCCTTTCAACCTACAGTCCCTGTGCCACCTGTGTGCCTTTGCAATTAGTTTTGTCTTACCTTTTGGTATAGAAGCTAAACTGTTTGCTAGCTAATGCAACTAAAGTTTGTTGATTATTGTTTATTAATGCTGTAGGATAACACAATTCTCTGACACAAGGATGTGATCATCATGTTTCATGCTGTACAAGTCAGTGTTGTGTATGTATAGCTTGCACAGCATAACATATCACGAGTAATGACTAAACTATTGACATTGATTTACAATAAGATTTCCCCATCTTTTGTTCTCACAACAACATCAGTTGTACCCAAAGAAACTCTAACTGGCTCACTCCCTCCAACCTGGAAAACCAGATTAAGAGAGAAACACCAGACATTTATCAATCAAATGTAGATTTGCAGGTATGGATACTGTTTAATTTAGATATAAGGATTATTTGCCTGCTAATACAATAATAATGTAAAATGTCAACAACCACTAAGCAACACATAAAACCTTTCTGTCATGGTGGCTTGCAGGCATTTAGTAGAGCAGCTTAGGTGAGAAAGAGTTGAATGTCTTGCTTGAGGCCACACTGACAGAAAGATTGTTGATATATACATGTTTGCAATTATGTTGACTGACTAGGGAGGAATGTTAAAAAGAACACTTCTAATTAGCTTCAAGTAGAAAGACTCAGTTTCAGTCAATTACTGTAGGAGGTTGTCATTGCTTCAACATTAATCTTAAATGCAGTTGATCCTTCTTCCTTTGTTTTATTGCAACCTTGTTTGTCTTCGTCACTAATAAAAACATCTAAAGAATTCGATAAGTATCTTTTCTTAGCCTCTTAAAGTCTAAATTAAATTCAATGAAAAGCTTTTGTTTGTTAAAAAAAAGAACATAAGATGGTAGTTTTAGAAGGGAATAATTAAGAGAAAATGGTTGTCTAACATCAGATGGGACTTTCATTTTCTGACTCTGATCCAAAGTAGAATGAAATGTCTTTTGTTCGGTTGCACCACCACAAGTTGCAATTTTATAATTTAGGGTGATATCTCACTTTTGGACAGTGAGTGATGGATGAGGATAAAAAAGTTAGTGAAGAAATGTCAGTGAAGAAATATGTACTGCACTGTGTGAAGATGAATAACAGAAGTTGATTGGATAATCTAAAAATACTGTTGTATATGGTTTTGTGTGTGTGTGTGAGTTTGTGTGTGTGTGTGTGCGTGCGCGCGTGTGTGTGTGTGTGTGTGTGCGCATGTGTGCTGTTTGTAGCTTGACCTTGGTGGTCAAGGCAGCTGTAATGCTGGAGTTTCTGAGCAAAGGCATGGTTACCATTCACCATATAAACCATCACATAAGAAAAAAAGCAATTGCTTTGAATGTCACCACCTCATTAAATGGCAGTTATCACTTTGTCATCAGGAGAATAGCTATTTCTTGGTAGGGCTATACTCCATCTACAAGTCAGCTCAGTAGGCTGTTATCATGTACCTGACCCTGGTCATTGTAATTCCAGTAATGTAAAAAGTTATGCTTAGGAAGAGAAGCACTTTGCTTTATACAACAAATAACAAATTACTAAATTAACACTGATTACCAGTTTGGAACAGAATACAAGCCACAAGTTCCATTGTTTTTCAGTCACCCATCCATACTAAACTCCTCCTCATGTGGACTCTGGCTTTATATGACATGTCTGCAGGGTTTCTCAGTCAGCCATGTCATCATTATCCCAAAAATGCTTCTCAGTGACACTGGACTTGCTTGAGGTTCATAGACATTTTGCCTCTTGTAGGCATGTCTAGTTGCCACTTCACATAGCATCTTGACTTTTGCACCTGTTACTCTTCCTAAAACCACTAGAGACTGCCTAATTATAAAACATACAAATTATATGCACCTTTTGGCCTGCTAGTATATACAGTTTGCCAGGACTGAACAATAATTATGGGTGTGATAACTACTGATAACTGCCATTTAATGGGATGATAACATTGGCTGACTTGGCTGAAGAAACAGACAGGTATTCACAAAGTGATGTGAAGTTGAGGGAGAATTTCTGTCACTCTTCTTATTTTATTTTTCAGTTGCCTTCATTTTTCTTCATTCCTCTCTGTTATTGATCCACTTCTCTGTGTTTCACCCTCCTTCATCAGAGGACTCTGTGTCGCATGCCATGGTTTCACTCAGAGTATCCTTTAACTGGGAGCCTTCATTCTATAACTCCATAGATCTTTCATTACTTTTGCTACAGAGCATATAGAATATGTGTATACAGTACATTATGCAGTTTCAAAGACTGTCATGATATTATGGACCACTTGGTGGCACTGTGGTATTTGGAGTCAGTCAATAAACAGTTCTCACTGTATTTTTTTTCCCTTATTTTTATTTTTTGTAGTTTTAATGAAGGGGCACAAAATTAATGGAATGTGCGAGAGAGACGAGAAAAGCAAGGGGGTGAAGAAGACAGGAAAATTGGGGTGGAAGGATGAAGGGTGGGGAGTAAAAAAGGATGAAACCTGCAGGAATGGTGAGATCTAGTATGGGAGCTCTTGACATATCCAGACACACACAAAAGGGGCAAGAATGGAGAGACATCACACATTTTCCATGCCTGAGCCTCACTGCCTATTTTACAGTACAACGGATGCTGAAATCTGGGGTGATATAACATAACAGTGGCACATAACCATGACTACCCGCTTTCAAAATGCCAAGTCTCTAATAAGAGCACACACTAAAGCTCCCTTTTATGGCAGATATAGCAGATATTCAGATGCACTACCCTGCAATTAACTGTCATTCCTTCTGTGTCTCAATTCTAAAAAGATTGAACGTGGCGATAATGATGCTCCATTAATACTTATCACATTCGTGATCAGTGAGCAAGATTTCATGAAAAAAAGTGTTCAAATTAAACTTTTGCCTTTTTTAGTCTGTATTTATCTATGGAGAGATGAGTGAAGAGATATACTCTTGTTCAGTAATACACGACTTCAAACTCACACAAGCCACATGCCGCTAATACTCCAAGCTATTAACATCTTTCAATATGTAAAAACTATGGTATTTAAACAGTCACCTCATAGTTGGATAGAGCCGCTAACTTCTCTTACAAAGTAGGCAGCAGTTTTTATTGTTGTGGGAGAGCTGCAACTTTTGTTGAAAACACTTGCACAACACCAGCTAAATTAGTTAGTTAGACATTTATTAGACTTCCACCAGTGTGCATTGTTGATACACGGAATTCACAATGACAGGAAACGGAAGAGTAAAGAGCAGCTGGAATTACCAACAAAACTGTGCTTGTTTTTAAAGTAAAAAATAAAATAAAATAAAATAAAATCTAACAGCTGTATTAATTTTATCCACTTAGCCATAGATGAACAGCTGTAAACACAACAATGATATATCATCGCAACTTATAGCCATTATGCATCTGGCTCATTAAGATAAAACAAAACTACTGTATGTACACTAGCTAATTGCAGCATCTGCATCTCTGGTATTACTCACATTCTAGCCACAGTGCTACCCCATAAAACAGTACATGCCGACTGTTTCAAAATCAGTAGAGTTGTTTTTACACTCATCTCTTAAACTCCTTATAGACCCCTCAGGTGTTCAGACTCAAAAACAATCCAGTTCGTCCCTGAAAAAGAACAATTTCTCAGGCATGACAATTTCATCTCTACAAAAACAAAGATGCTGACAGGAAATGATGCCATTCAAAGAAGGAAATAATTTTATATAATTTACATTTGTCTTTAAATATACAGTATATTATTCTATAGTTTTATGTAGTCATTACTACTATCACATGATTTTTTTCCTTCAAATAGATGTTTACAAATACTATACTGTCTGACTGCTGTCTGGTAAAGAATGGTTACTTAAAAAAAAAAATAAGCTGGACCACAATGGATTGTTTTTGACCCCCTAGAAGAGTCTATTAAACCTTCTGGGAAATACCTTCAGAAATTACGTATGAATTTTCAAGTGACTCTATGGAGAAACTATCACAATGCACTGGTATATGGCCTATCTTGAGAGTTAACACTGAGAGTTATTCCATCTAATCATTATTTTAACTGCTTTTCTTGTTAAGGGTCATGGGAGTGCTAGAGCCAATCCCAGCTGTCATTGGGCAAGAGGCAGGGTACACCTTGGTCAGGTTGCCAGTCTATCACAGGGCTGACATAGAGACAGACAATTATTCACACCTATGGGCAATTTCAGTCACTAATTAACCTAACTGCATGTCTTCAGACTGTGAGAGGAGCTGGAGTACCCAGGCTAGTCCAATTTGCTGAAATGTGATTGCGGCAACTCAAAATGGTACTCAGTAGTTTGTATGACCCCCACGTGCTTGTAAGCATGCCTGACAACATTGGGGCAAACTCCTTATGAGATGACGGATGGTGTCCTGGGGTATCTCCTCCCAGATCCAGACCAGGGCATCACTGAGCTCCTGGACAGTCTGAGGTGCAATGTGACAGCGTTGATGTCCCAGAGATGTTCTATTGGATTTAGGTCAGGCGAGCATGGAGGCCAGTCAATGGCATAAATTCCTTTCATCCTCCTGGAACTGCCTGCATACTCTTGCCACATTATCACGCACCAGGAGGAACCCGGGACCCACTGGACCAGACCAACACTGACCCACCACCAAACCAATCATGCTGAGCAATGTAGGGCAGGCAGCATAACGTTCACCACAGCTTCTCCAGACCCTTTCACGTGTGTCACATGAGCTCAGAGTGAACCTGCTCTCATCTGTGAAAAGCATAGTGCACCAGTACTGGACCTGCCAATTCTGGTGTTCCCTGGCAAATGCCAGTTGAGCTCCACGGTGCCAGGCAGTGAGCACAGGGCCCACTGGAAGACGTCGAGCCCTCAGGCCACCCTCATGAAGTCTGTGGTTTGGTCAGAGACATTCATGCCAGTGGCCTGCTGGAGGTCAGTTTGTAGGGCTCTGGCAGTACTCATCTTGTTCCTCCTTGCACAAAGGAGCAGATACCTTTCCTGCAGATGGGTAAAGGACCTTTGACGGCCCTGTACAGCTCTCCTAGAGTAATTGCCTGTCTTCTGGAATCTCCTCCGTGTTCTTGAGACTGGGAGACATAGAAAACCTCCTGGCAATGGCACGTATTGATGTGCTATCCTGGTGGAGTTCACCTCATGCTACCAATAGTGACACTGACCCTAGTCAAATGCAAAACTACTGAAAAGCAGTCAAAAATATGAGAAGGGAAAAATGTCTGTGGCCTCCACCTGCAAAACCATTCCTGTTTTTGGGGTCGTCTCATTGTTGCCCCTTTAGTCCACCTGTTGTTAATTTCATTAACACCAAAACAGCTGACATTGATTAACAACCCCCTCTGATACTTAACTGACCATATCAATATCCCAGAGGTTTAACCGACTCTGATTAAAATGTGATCCTTTAATTTTTTTTTAGCAGTGTATGTCCTGCCATTATCTGTTGTTCTCTGCCATTTTCACTGTCAGTCTCACTGCTGTTTTCTCCTGTTCTCCCCTGTTGGTTTTTGTTGTTTCCCCCAAGTGTCCATGTTGCTATTCTTTGGATTTGTCCACACCCTTGTGATTGTTAGTTTATTATTTCCAGTTTCGCCTAGTTTTTGCCTTCTTCTGGAGTGATTTTTAGTTCATCCTTGATTTTCCCCAGTTCCTGTCTTTGTCTACCTCTACCGTGTTTAATTAAATCCATTTAATCCATCAACCCCCAATTTCCTGTGTTTGTGAGTGCACCATTTTGAAACCCTGAATGTTTGCAGTCAATATAATCAATGAAAGCACCTTCCGTAGAAGTGAACTATGCAAAGCTGTAATTCAAAGGTAATAGCACACACCTGTACTTGATTCACTACATTTAAGACTTTTGCTGCCCCAGTCTAATGTGATCTGGAATGACCATGTGACTCAAGTAAACATAGGCATTATATTGCATGAGCTGTAATTTAGGAGATTAAGAAGATCATCTACTAATCTCAGGATTGGCGGTCCAAATTAGAGGTCTTCATGGGTCCAAAACCTTGACCCAACCCAATCAGAAGTGGGGTTCTATCTTCAAGAAACATATATCAAGTCAAGTCAAGTATGCGCTATTGAGCAAAGGAAAAATCTTGGGTGATAATTATCTGTGGGTCTGACATTAGTACCAACCCCACTCAGATTTTACGCAGATTTACCATCAGACTTGCAACGGTGGGGGTCAAAGTGCCACTGGTATTTACAACAGTGGTGCATTGCCAGAAAATGCAGAAATAGCAAAAATACCAAATCTCGCTTATTGGGGTTTTATAATAATGACATACTTTAAAAGTTGCAAAACAAACAAAAAAAAGTGGTTTCAGAAGAAAGATGAAAGAATGAAGGTCAGGACAAGGACTTTGCTGACTCAAGATAAAATATCATGTACTGTAGCTGTAAATTAACAATTGACCCACTGACTAAGGTGTTGATGATAACTTAAGCTTAACAGCCTTTTTAAAATAATATTTTCTATTGACAGAGAATTCATAAAGATGTCAGCTTTGGCCACATATATTAACATATATCATATTGACTTCTTTGTCTCTATTAAGTTGCTCATTTATGACAGATTTTTCATTCTTTGTCCACAGTGTTGTAATAGAAATTGATTTGCAATAAATTCTTCTTGTTCATGTATTGAAAAGCGCAATTGCAATGTAGACCTGAAATTTTGTTTACTGAACTAACAATGACCTCCATGGTTTTAGATTTTTAGAGCTGAAGTAATAACTGTAATAATAACAAAAACTAGTGTCTTAAATTTGAAACTTTTGTTTGTTTCTAGCACACGTTAGAAAATGTGGCATCAAAATTTACTTTTGCAAACATGTATGTGAAACTTAATGAGGAAATTCTTAACTTTTTAAGAGAGTCGGTTTATGTCTTTCACTTCTCATTTGTAAACATTCAGTTATTAAAGATTAATCTTGTCAAACAATAGCCAGAGACACAACTACAATGACATTGCCACCTGCAACCCATTAAATTTAACCCCCTCAATATACACCAGTTACATATAAAACAGTAATGGATCACATTAAGGCAATGTATGCTGGAGCATTAATCATGTGTTAGGCAATCAAAGATAATTTATGGCTTCTCCTGTGTTTCTAAATGATCTCTCTCCTGTCCCTGATTGATCCATTATTTGGTCGTAAGCAGAAACATGTTTGCAACATCAATCAAATGATTAATCGCAAATAACTGCCTTAACAGCTGAACATGATATACTGTGTGAGGGTTATGTTGGGTGGAGTAAATAGGAGATTGGGGTTGGTGCTTCTGTTGTTCACACTTGACTTTCTTTATTGCTAACTGTGTGTACTGCAAGAAAAAAAGTAAGAGTATTTATGGTTATAGATTAAAATGCTTTGTGTAATCTGACTCAAAGTGGCAAATTAACAAAGACATACATTTACCCTCAGTTTTATCATCTTACAGCTTAGTGCTTTGGTTTTATGGCCTGTAACTTCCAGCCACACCATGTAGCTGTTTTTACCTTCTTGTTAGTTAAAACGTTTCTAGATGTCACTATTCTATGTCACACATTAATTTGTACAACCATTGTACATCCTCTGTCTGCTGCCTAGCCAGAATTGAGTCGTGCTGGCAGCAGTTGAGTCAGTGTAGTCAAAACACACCTATCCCCCAACAACGCTTTGCATTTTCACTTTGGGACCCTAGTGTTCTCAGGCCAAATGAGATATATAATCTCTCATTAATTGCATGGACCTCCTACCACATGGGCATGGCCAGAAATTCTCTATAGGGAGGCATCCTGATTAGATGCTTGAACCAACTCAGCTGGCTCCTTTTGACAGCTGCGGCTCACCACCAAGCTCCCTCAGGATGTCCAAGATCCTTACCTTATCTCTAAGGCTGAGCCTGACCACTCTGTGGAGGAAACTCATTTTGGCTGTTTGGTTTCACAGTCACATACTTTTAATCACTACCCATAGATTCATGACCATAGGTGAGGGTTGGAAACATTGACCATAGGTAAGTGTTGGAAGCTTGAGTGGTACATTGAATGGTTTGCCTTCCATCTCATCTCCCTCTTCACCACAAAGGTCTGCCCACATTACTGCTGACACTGCACCAATCCACCTGCCAATATCAAACTGTGTGTGTCACGGTCAATTATGTAAGTTCAGTTTGCAGAGTTTGATAAATGGTAGGTTTTACATTCATCTGCTAATGGCGGAAGGTTTATCTTCTGTGAGTGAGGGAGTTGGTTTTGTAAAGTCATGGTCCTATATGCAACTTAGACAAATGTGATGTGATTTTTATATATCCTAAAAACTAGAAGGAATCTATAAAAAAATATGTTAAACTAAACACAACTGGATTGACTTAGTTTTATCATTAGCTATAAATCTGTTTGCAGGATAAAGAAAACTATCGGAGACCTACCCTTAAAATTGCTAGATTTGTTGTTAAACAGTAGAAGAACAGAATTCTTAAAAAAGACACTAAATTGGCAACATTTGTAATCATGGACAGATGGATCCCTGGACATAGACATGTAAAACACCCCCACCTCTCCCACATACTGTAAAAGCACGCTCTCTGAAAACAACACAGAACGGATTGTAGTAATTTGTCAATTCTTTCCCATTGTTTGCCCCTTTGTAATTGTTTCTTTGTAGGTGATTTTTGTTTGTTTGTTTTTAATCTACAGCTATTGGTAGTTGTTTTATGTTGCTTTGATGGTCTTTATTGTGTCTCTCTGTAGTTGTTTTATGTGTCCTTGTATTTGGTATGTGTCTCTTGCACTGATATTTTGCAGAGGGCAAGGGGCCCCCAGACCTTGTACCTCTTCAGACCTATTCAGTAATCTATCCATGTCTGTACCCTGTCTAAACTATGTGCAAAGGGCAGAAAAACTCAGTCAGAAACTAGAACATATAGCAAGTATTTCCTAACTATTTTGCCATAATTTGCCACACTTGTTTTTGACAGACTTGTGTTTACAGGTTTTCACCAGTCAACAAATAAGCTATAATAAACTAGTTGTGTAAGCTAGCTGCAAACCACCCAGTGACTAGTGACCAAAACAGAGCTAAAATGCAATCGAACAATGAACTTTTGATTGATTGATTTGAGGGATGATCATGCTTTTCCATATCTGCTAAATATCTAAATGAGCACATGTTTACAGGTTAAGTTTCACATTAGCTTTTTTTTTTTAGCCTCCCTGGCATCATTAAGCAGGGACGGTGGTGGCTGCATATACTGTAACTCAGCTTATTTCAATGTTTTTTTCTGCCCCCTAAGGTCCAGAAATTGATTATTGCAACTTGACAACTTTCTCTTCCTTCCTCTTATTGTGGTAAAAGCTGACAGCACTTCTCACATTATTCCTTTTTCCTGCCTCTGCCCTCACTGCCGTTAACAGTGTAAGAATCGCACTGAAAACATGAACTTCATGAACATCCCCAGCCCCCTCTCCATGCTTCCTTTCTGCATGCTTGCCCTTCTCCCTTCTTCTATCCATTCATGTCTGTCAGGCAATTACCACCTCCATTCCTCCTCTCCATTGATTTTCTCCTCTCCTTCAGTTCATCTCTTCCCTCATCCATCCTCTCTCATTTTCCACATACACCCTCCTTTACCCCTTTATACCTCATTTTCTCTGGCTTTTCCCTCCCTTTATCTGTCTATGTCTTTTGCAGGTTGTGTGTGTATACAATAACCATCTGTATTCCTCCATCCTTTTCCATCCCTTCCTCTTTTCTAACTTCCATTTTTTTTACTCCTACCAGTCCTCCCACCCGTAAACCCACTGAGCCCTACCCTATCCCGTTACTGCTGCGAGGTCTCTGTAGACATTAGCTGTCTCCATTCTGCCTGACTGAGCTAAATTATTCCACAATAAGTCACTGGGCTAATTCACTGGCATAATCACCTCATGCATTTGAAATTTAAATGATTTCATGAGCACCCGCACCAGTCCCTCATTAAAGAATCCCTCTCAAGACAGAAACAAGCAGGTATGGGCACACAGGAAGGCACAGTACAACTTCCACCTGTGGGTGCACATGTGTGATGGCATCATGTATTAAGTCTGGGAGCTGTGAGTATATGAGTGAGTGTACTCATTTGCTGTTGAGCCAGAAGAGGTGATGTATTTGAAACTGACCATCACCATCATATCCCACCAATCCATCAATATACTTTACAATTAACTGGCACTGTCTTAACCATGCTTGACTTTTGACCTACAAGGTCAAAGCATTGTTGCATTATGAAGATGTCCTTCAGCAGCCGACACCCCACAGACCTCTTCATGACAGCTTAACTGGTTGCAGTCTCATGGGAGATGTAGTATTGATCGGTGTGTCAATGTGGTGACAAGCACCAAGAAAGAAAACACGAGACTGACAAACACACACACTTAAAAGGACACACATATATAAGGAAGTTGTGTTTATTGATGTTCAAGCAAACATGCACACATTCAATTTGAATGTTAAATGGAAGAAAACCAAAGACAACTCAAACTTGAGGCAGCAATCAATTTAGATACTGTGTCATCATTTAAGTTTGAGTTTTTATGTGAGAGGTCAGTGAAGAAAGACCAGGCAGTAATGTGTACGCAACCAAGAAACATCCAGAGATACTCAAAGAAATAGGTTTTACAGGCACACAACACATGCACATTTGCACACACTCTCTTCACCAGCTCTAAGCCATTAGCCTGAACCGAAATCTATTTTGGGGTAATATCAAATTTCTGAACAGCAACCAGAGAGTCAGAGAGCATGAAACCACTGGAGATGGACTGAATGAAGGTGGGGACGTGATGTCTCTGGCTTCATACTGCATGCATTTAACCCAATTATAACTGCATTTGTCAAAAAAAAGTTAATCACTGAACCATTTACGTTGACTAATTTATACAGCATTAAAACCTTTTTTTCATTTACTTCTACCAAATTTTCAAAAACGGATCATCAAAGGGAGCATTAAAGCAACAAATCACAATTACACATCACTGTGCAAAAAACACTGCAACAGCAACTGTCTTAAGTCAAAGCATGGTTCAATTCTATTTGGCAGTTTAATATCCTTTGGCATTTATGTTTAGTTTATTATTTATTGTTTCTATTGTTATGTCTTGATTTTTTTATTAATGTACTTAGTATTCTGTGTTTTTTAAATGATAAAGAAATTGTCTTTACTTTACTTGGCAGACACTTTTATCCAAAGTGACTTACAATGAGAAGACACAAGAAATTACATTCGGGTTCTGTAAATTATGAGTTACTACAAACTAAGATCCCTGATAAGACCCAAACTTGTCAAGAACAAAAACATGCTAGGAATTGTTACTTTTAGTTTGACTCAATTGAAATACTTTGAGTGAAAACAAGTGAGTTTTCAAATGCTTTTTAAAGGTCGTGATAGTCTCGGCTAGTCGAATGGAGCAGGGCAAGTCATCCCTGGACGGACTTTACAATTTATTTCAAGATCAGAGTTTAGGTCAGGGCTATTCAATTACCTACTAAGTTGGGCCAGATTTTCAAATCTAGAAAGTTAGGTGGGCTGCACATTTTCAACAACTGATTAGCCAGTACCGTTTCTTGCGCTATGCAGACTATGCAGATGCATAGGGCCCCGAGGCCACTAGGTGGCCCCCAAGCTACTGCCCCTTTGAGCTTTAGGCTCAAAATATTTGATAGCTTTGATAGCTCAACTAATAAAGTAATGCTCTAGCATGCAGGTGTTGTGGGTTCGCAACCAACCTTGGCCATAGTATACTTGTTTTTTTTTTGTTTTTTTTTTCATTTGATCAGTCTTGAGTGACATCATTGACATTTTAAAAAAACTGTCACAATTATAATGAAACTGTTTTAAAACAGTGCCTTTGCTGTCAAATTTTTTTCTGAGAGGCCCACAGGAATCTTCACGTCATCAAATCTATCCGTCTTTACAAAAAGTTTGGACATCCCTGCTCTTTACATAATAAGGTTTATTATGTAATAAATGAAATTGTCGAATCTCATCATTTAGAAACAGTGAATCTGCTGTGAATCTTTGCTCATGATTTTGCCTGTTATCTTAAAAATCTTTGATTTGCAAGTGCAAAGTTTGTAAAGTTTGTAAGTTTCTGTGCATGTATGGTCATAGAGAGAGAATTTTTTTTACCTATTTACCTTTACCTTTTTTCAGTTTCGAGAATCTACTGTGATGCATTGCCACAGATCATCAAATGGTTTAAATTCCTTGTATCGATCCAAAATAATCTTTTGGACGGCCGTGGCAGCAACTTAAATGTTTCTAAATCCATACAAAACAAAATAGTGCAAGATATCACCAATATTATCTTTGGCTTTAAAAAAATAAATAAATATTTTGGTCACATTTGATTGACAGCACAAGATAAAAATTAACGGTCAATGCAGTCAAATCTACAGTGTGCAAACCCATAACAAAAGAAAAAATGCACACTACACAAATGAATATTTCTACTAAACTGACTGCAAACTGATAATACGTAAGTAACAGTTACACCGCTAAGATTTTAATGGGAGAAGTGTCATAATTGGGTCTGAACAAAAGTCTTCGGATCACACAATGTCAGTGCAATCTGAAGGGATTGGTGAAGAACACTGTCAGTCAGGGAGCACTGAGATCTGATTTTTATCAAGTTCGTGTGTGAAACATTTGATTCACAACCGTATCTCCTAAAAATTACGTTCCTATACAACTAAACTGCAACCCCCATTACATTTTTCTAGAGTAACATAATTGTTATATTGTACTGAAACGTATTTTTGTGAATGAATAACATGATACATTTATTAGCGCAAAGCGATTTGCAACTGAGGTGTATGGGGTGGATGGAGGGTGTTTACTGTGCAGACAGGATTTGTAAGACACATAGCAGTTAGCATTTTTCACATGGCTGCTAGTCATGTTTTCTCACTTTCTCAGGAAAATGTATTAAATCCGTATTACCTGTCTAAATCCATTCTGGAGCTGAGACTTCGGTCTTGTGGGCGCAAATTGCTGTGCCCCAAGATTTGCCTATACTTTGTATTGGAAGAGGAAATACGTCTCACGACCGCTCAGTCATGGTAAACAAGTGAGAGAATATTTTTAAACTACACTTGAATGCAGATTATACACAGTACTCACGGTCTGTATAATATATAGTGTTTATTTACATTTTCATGTTTTTCTAAAATTATTTCATGTGAGTTCTATCTTCTTCTTCTTCTTCATGTGAGACAGGTGGGGCGGCGCTCCAGCGCCCTCTATTGACAGACCGCCACTGGTGATATCAAGACAATATTTAGATCACACTCTGGCAAAAAAACAAAATGGAAACACCTATACACTTATGTATATATCTTTGGTTTTATTCAAGCAATACCCTTTGCAGCAATAAGTGGCTGACAAACCTACGCCAGTTTTGCAGATATTCAGGTGTGATTTCCTTCCAGGCCTTCTGCATCATTTCCTAAGGCCTGCTGGTTGGGCAGTATTCCTGAACTCTTCGGTCCAGCTTCTCCAACACCAGCACGATGGGGTTCAAATCTGGTGATTAAGCTGGGCAAGCCATCACCGAGAGTATTTCAGCAGGTTCTTTCCTAAATTCTAGGCAACTTTGCCCATGAGCTGACCTGAGTCTCCTATGCACAGTGCCTGTGCACACTAAATTCTATCTTTTATTTAACCTAGCAGCCAATTCAGGAGCAGTGAAGCATCTGTTTCTCAAAAAGGACACTTGTAGGTACAGTCATGGCTGACATTATCAGCACCCCTGGATTTTTTCCAGAAAATGCACCATTTCTCCCATTTCTGGAGTTCTGTGTGAAATGATGTCAAATATGGCTTTTTTTCTCTGCTTTTTTGTGTTGATCCAATGCACATAAATGGAATAAACATGTGTACACCAAAACATTTGTAATTGCAACTATTTTCTGGGAGAAATGGTGCATTTTCTGGAAAAATTCTAGGGGTGCCGATAATTTCAACCATGACTGTAATTGTTTTCTTGGACTGATGTGCGCTCAGGTCTTCACTGTGTCTTCTGTCCTGATTGGATCAAGTTGCAGCATGTCTCTGTAAACTATGCTTTCACTGTCTGCTCTGTTCCTGTGAGCCACTTGCTGAGTTGGTAAAAGTCAATCACGTGCTATACCAATTAACTTACCTCAACATACCACTATGGCAGGGATGGGTAATTAGCAGTGGGTAGGGCAGGGATAGTTGGAAAATCAACCAGGGCAGTGGCTTGAGGCACTATGACCTCACAGCACACACAGAGGGTCAGTAGCTTAAACTTAAGAATTCTCTCTCTGCCTCTTGGCTCAACTCAGCAGTAACACATACACTCACCTGTGCACTTTCAGAATAGCCCAATATTCACTTCATTTACCTGGTCTGTCTGTGTGTCTTTCCACCTCTCCACGGATTTTCCATCAGAGCCAGCTGCTTGCCTCAGACCAGACCCCCAAATCTAATCCCTCTTTCCCTTCCCTTACTTCAATCTGAAAAAAAAAAATTCTCAATTTTCTTCTTTCTTTCTCATTTCTCAAAACAAGTATAGACTGACAAGTAGGAATCTTAAGGAAAGCTGTTTATGTTCTGTCATTTTTAATTCTAATTTACACTGAAAATGATGGGTCATTCTTCCTATGGAGGAAACACCAAACTCGACTTCTTAGTTTACTGAACATATTTATTTTAAGGTATTTTAAGACCTGCGTGGAGGGCATTCATGATCAATTTAAGACCATCCACACTGGAGTTCAAGTTTAACATTAATTAAACAGCAAATGGTAGTTGGTTTCTAGAACGTAATCTTTTAAGTTTTAGATGGTTTATGTGCTGATCAAGTTGTTACAGATGAATTATGAACATGTCTGTGTTTTCGTATTAACCCTTTTAATATTTTTTCTTGGTGTTTTAAAACTTTTCTTGTCAGTGTATATTATATAGACATGGTTACATTCACAAAGCTCATTATCTACTTCTCAAACCCACTGCCTTGAATAGAAATAATATAGTATTTATTCAGAGATGACATTTAATTTTTGTTCCTATCAAAGAATAAGTGCATATATTAAACATATCAGACACACACCACTCTTAGAAATGTTATAGTATTCCCTAAATAATCTATTACATAGCAGAGCATGAAATACAGGTCAAAAGTGAAGAACTCACTCTGCGTAAACTACAGTGATGAGCTGCAAAAAAAAAAAGCCTGGTGGTTTTAATATTGTGGTGGCCAGGGGTCAGCATGGGAACACTGACCAGTCTTCAGCTACATAGCACCATATGCCGCAGGCTTGACTTTTTATTACATGATTACATCCTACAAACTGACTGATACATACAATTTATTGAAAATATCCTAATTATGAAGTTTACATTAGAGAGAAAACACTTGATTCACCACTACCAAAGCAAATTATAATATAATACTTAAATTAAATTACTGACATAATTGCTGCTGTATCACAATACTTTGTGATTTAAAGTACATTAATTAAAATGTAATTTATAAACTGTTGTCGAAGAATGGACTTTGTGTGCAGAAACACATTAGCGGGTACATGTGTGGATGGTTCACAGCAGCCTTGTGTTGGATGTGCATGAGTTTATCATGGTAACCAACAATGGGTCATTGTGTGTAATGGCACGGTGCTTTCAAATTAGAGCCTGTGTAATACACATAGAGTACCAGCCTGCTGCCTTCAGAACACTGCAGGAATTTAATCAACTGAAGGACAAGGTCTTTGCACAGTGTAAAATCAGCTGTGGATGATCGCTATGATTGGATTATTTTTGAATGAAAAATTGTTTCTATCCTTTTTTCAAACACTGACTTAATGAAATAGTTTCTGCGAATGTTAGACAAAGTGAAAATATATACGAATTAGTGTGTAGTGTTAAACATAAAAGATCCCAAAAACAGAAAACAGACCTTTCAGTAAAACTGGTGTGATAACCTGTGTCATGTAATTACACCTCAGAACATGGTTTGCAGTTTTGCAAAACAAAGCTGAGCTGGGAGCTTCCTGTTTATCAAATAATCCTGTGCTGAGCCAAAGATTGATGGAATTAATTAACATGGGTTCTGGTAACAAGTTGATTCTAAAGCCTCACTGTATGCCAACTAATTATCCTTGGATCCGGAGCAGGAGTTAGAAAATTGGTAAAGTAGGCTAAGCTTTCCCTATGCAGCACATTTAGTAGATGCCTTTTTAATAACAGCAGTATTTGTACTATTTGCTAACAATTGTATACATTAACTGATACACAATTTTGTGACACAGCATAAAACGCATCTAAGTTTGCTTACATTTTTGGCATTGGTGGAATGTACATTGTGTTTGTTTGATTATTCACACTCCTGTCCAGTAAAAAAAACATCTCTATCTAGACCTGTATTTTATTGGTATCACACAGAGTGAATAATAAAATGGTCTGTTGAGGATTTAAAAAATTCTCCATTTAAATGAGCTATTTAAAGCCTCCCAGGACAATGCGTCACAAAATTGAATACAGGGCTGGTTGACTTGAGATATACACAATTCTCACAGGAATTGCAAAACTACAAATGTGATGATCTTACAGAATATGATGTTTTGCTGGCTTAAACAGATAAAATCATCAAAATCAAATCAAATAAACTTTATTTCTATAGCACATTTAAAACAACCAAAGATGATGAAAGGCTACAACTGTCACGGTTCAGCCCGCTTAGCCTGGCTCCCCGGTGTTTTATTATGTTTTGGGTTTTCTGGTCACTAGTTTCACGTTCACTCTGGCACCCCCCGTTTTGTTCATCTATTCACACACTCAGTTTGGTATATTTTCCTGTCACGCCCCCGCCCTCGGCTGCACACTCACCTGTTCACGCCCGGCTCCCGATCACACTCACGATAATCATCACCAGCTGTTTTCCATCACATCATGCTCCCGGCACCACCCGCACCTGCCCCGTTAATCAACTTACACCTTTATATGTCTCCCTCAGCCTGCCTCACACCGCCGAATTACCTGTTGTTTCCACACGAGTCTATTGCCCTGTCAGCCTGATCCTGTTTACAGCGTTACCTCCGTTCTCCGATC
>JAUBNQ010000001.1:21572083-21587796 GCA_032353495.1 Ctenopoma kingsleyae | reverse complement strand
AAAGTGTGTGTGACTTTGCTGCCTGCGAGCAGACATTGACAGACCTTACTGCTGTAAGCTTGTGTTTGCTCCCTTGCTGGCAAGAATAAACTAACACCTTTTGGAACTCAGATGATGATCTCCAGTGAAATTATTTAAAGTACAAAGAGTTTTCTTAACAGGATTCATGGCCCCAGAAGGCTGTCTTCCACTCACCCCCCTCCCAGATGCACACAAAGCGCTGTGCAGGTCCAGTTTGGTAAAGATGGTCGCCTGGGAAGACGACAGCAGTGGAAGAGGGTGTCGATTCTTGACGGTGATCTTGTTCAGCCCCCGGTAGTCGATGCAGGGACGGAGGCCCCCGTCCTTCTTCTCATCAAAGAAGAATCCAGCCGCAGCAGGCTAGGAGGAAGGTCTGATATGTTCATGTCAGAGGGCCTCCGTGATATACTCCTTCATGGCCCTGTTCTCTGCGGGGGACAGGGAGAACAGCCAAACTCGATGCGGAACTGCGCTGGGCATCAGGTCAATGGCCATGTTGTACTCACGATGAGGTGGCAGGGTCGTGGCTTCCTTCTTACTGAAAGCCTCAGCGAGGTCCCGATTAGGTGGTGGAATAAGCTCGAGTTCAGCGGGCTCAGGGGCTGAGGATTCTAAGGAGCACATGCCGGTTTTGGGGACCAAGCAGCGATAATGACACTCTGGTCCCCATTCGAGAGTAGTGCAAGTTGACCACGAAATATGTGGGTTGTGTAGGTGAAGCCAAGGAAAACCCAGAGAGGCAGAGAGGCGAAGCGGGCGAGGGACGAAAGTGGCGAGGAACTGGATGAGGATGGGTCAGGATGCGGCGGTCGATCTGGAGAGGCAAATCAATGTCGTCATCCAGAGACTTCGGCATCTCCTTTCCCGTCATCTCATCCCATATGTAGCTAGCTAACCCCTCCATGAAGGTGGAGTGGAACGCATCATCTCCCCAGCTCAGCTGCGCGGCGAGGGTGTGGAATTCAGGGGCAAACTGACAGACAGACTGAGCACCCTGCCGCAAGGGTAGAAGCCGTGTCTGCACCTCCACCTCGCTGCTCGGAAGAATAAAGGTTTTGCATAACTCCTCAATGAACAGCTCAATCGTCACAATTTGGAAGACTTATCATTGTACGGGGCCGCTGCCCACTCCTGGGCACGGCCAGACAGTAGGGATGTTAGCATAGCCACCTTGGATTTCAGCGTGGAGTATTTCCCCAGTTGGCATTCAGACAGCATGGCTAAGGTGGCCAGCATACTGTCTGGCCAGCCGTCCACCCTGTTCCACTTATCCGGTAAGGTGGATACTTCCGCCTTCAGCCTGGCATATTCCGCTGGGTCAATAGAAGGCTCAGACATCCTGTCAGTCATGTATGGTACACAGACAAAGTGTAAGCGAATGCCCTTGTAGCGTGTGGGAATCACTGTTAAAATAACCGGCCAACAACGAGAGACAGGGAAAAGGAAGTACTCACGGTACCGGAGACTTTAGAGGACATGAAGGCGTGATTTCAAAGAGTGATGATGATGAAGGGAGCTCGGGACATGAGTGGAACACAATGTCTGAACAGAGGGCAGGTGAGTGGACTTCCTGTTTATATCCTGTCCTAACCAATCCAGACCTTTCCTCGCAGTCACCTGATCTGCTCACCTCACAGATAGATAGGTAAATAGTAAAGTTGAAAAACTCCATAGTCAACAGGAACTGTTGCTCCATGAAAACAGTGCATGGTGGCATTAAAGAAACGCACATTTCTAATGATAGAATCACCAATAATGACAGGGAGTGAGACACGGGCTGAAGGCAATACTAAGGAGGACGCTTACCTGTTGCTGTCAGGTTTGTGGGATTTGAAATCTCATTTAGTGGACATAAATTAAAGTTGGAAGTTTCAGACCTGGGTAAATCTTTTCTGTTGGCATCTGGACAGAGGTATGGGGTGCTATAGTGTGGAACTGTTGATGGGAGCCTTAGACCTGGCCCTGGCCCACTCATCGACGTTGGCTTAACATGCCACCATGAGTATAGTTCCACCAGGACGTCCAGTCCCCACAGATGTTGTTGGCCATTTCGGGACATTTGGGCTGCTTCGGCCCCAGCGTTAGGAGACCCTAGCTACAGAAGTGTGGAGGCCAAGTCCTCCATGGCCTGTTTGGATACCATTCGGCCGGATGAGGTGGCAAACACAGAAGACTGCACAAACTAAATGTGTTTGGCTTGCACAGAAGTGAACTGGTCTACAGCCTTTACAGCAAACATTACAACAGACCACTGTGTCGGACATCTTGATAAGTTTGTAAAATTAGGGGCCATTTACTTGCTTAATGAGAACTGTTACTTATTTTTGATCTTTAGAATATTTCTGTGGTGTCATATTGTACATTTACTTTAAAAAAAGATGTGATTGTGGAACTGGCAACTGGAACAAGTGTCATAGCAGCCTGCTATAACACATGATGCATACTTGGCTAATTTCACAAAACCATGCTTGTTTTTGAAATGTGTTTAAAATTTAGTGTGACGAGTTGAAGGTGAAAAGCACATCATTCTGCAGTGAAGTCACATTTATGAGGAAAACTTTGTTTAAGCTGTTATAATATCCCAGTAGCAAAAAAAACCCCACATTTTCTCCTCCTACCCCATCCCACCCAAGGCACACATAATCATTTTTGCACAAAGTGAATTTGGCCACAAGAAAGTTGATGGAACTGTCACCAGATAGCTGGTCATCTGATTGACAGCTTGCATCAGAGCCACTGTCATTCCAGCCTATTAGTCTGTCAAGGCTCAAAGACAGTAGTTTCGGAATTCAAACCATTACCCATGAAAAACAAGACAAAACCTGAAAATAACAGACTGTTCTTATTGGTCTATGTAGAATGGTCGGTGTAAATACATTAACATACAAAAGTATAAAAAAAAATAAAATAAAATTTTTTCATATTGGATTTAACTCTCTTACCTACTGGAAATACTAAATAATTTAGGCAAGCGGTCTAATGAAAATACATTGTTGCTACAAAACAAAGAATCAAACTGACCATTGACCATTAAGTGTGCCCCACTCAAAAACATTCAGTTTCCACACTGTTGGTAGAGATGTAGTCACACAGACGTGGTGATCTGGAAAGATTATTACATTATGAAATGTGTTGAATTTTTACATGAAATTTTGTGTCTCCTACCAGTTTAAATAAGGAATTTAATGTGTCTCCTTGTGTCTCTGCTTGTAGTACACTTACCTTAAGACTTTCCTTAACAGTTTTTTCCCTACCTTACATTTTGCTACCATGACATATGACAGTTAACCTGATGATAATATTATTGTTGTGTTTATTGATTCAAATTTATTCACGATGCAGGTTTTTACAGTGAAGGCAACTGTAATCAAATGGGATAAAATAGTGTGTTTGCACCACACACTTCATATCAAGTGGTGTTAAGTATTGTCTGTTGTAGTTTTGAGTATCTGTCTAAAGGTTTGCCATGTCTAAAAAAAATTTTAAAAAAATTGGGAAACCACAAGAAATAATGTTAGGATATTTTTCTTTTTTAACTTTAACAAACAAGTAGCTCTAACTTACGAAGTTAGCTTAGATAATTACAAGTGAAATCAAGTTATTCCACTTAATGTAAGTATTTTTAGACACATCCATTCATATCACAGAAAATATTTAACCTTAACTTTGCCTGATATGAATAGCGTGATATGATATAGCATGCACTACAAATTTGAGCATTATTGATGATCACCTTAGTCTGATTCTTTGCCTTTGCTCGTATGCAGTTAAACTTTAAGTTAGAGTCATTACCTCCTTCAATTCTTGCACTCAACAACACAGCAAGTAATGCATTGTCTTTTTTCAGTAGGTGATGTAGTTAAAGGAATCTAATGTCTGACCACACTAGATCACCACTGGAGTTGTGTACTGATGCATGACAATTAAATTAAATTAAGCATCTTATTGATTTGGGTATGTAAACCCTTTGTTTTCTGATAAGCATTTCTTTATCACATAGTTTTGAGAGGGGGGGATTTTCTTTTAGTTGTCTTGAGCTTATTCTACTTGTGTAATCTGTAATAGTACATCAATCAACAAATGACTGATTCTGAATCAGATGCAATGGCAATATCTGCATAAGCACATTGGTTCTTACAGAAAAGCAATAAAATGACAAACTCACATATACGCACACTCACAAGGAGGCACAGCCAAGGGAGTCACAAAAAGCGAGGCAATAAGCAAACAAACACAACAACTCACTGCCATGCAACCGTCACCACTGAAGCTTGCTGAAGCTGAGTGACATGTGTTTACCTTTTTCGTTCTTTCCCCAGTTCTCAAATTGCTCCATGGATGGAAACAGTAAGAGCTCCCCAAAGCGCAGAGGCTGAATATATGCATTTTTATTTTCCATAACCATCACTCTTGAAAGGCAGGAGCACACCTATTTTAGAGTGCTTTTTTTCATGAGATGTGTTTTATACAGCAGGTTGTGTCAGGTTTTGTCCACCTTGTTGCATTTGATAGGCAAAAAGCTGATGTAAAATACAAAAAAAAAATGTAAAAACTGGAAAGTTATTTTGTTCCCTGTTTAAAGGTAATGAGCTTTTAATAAGTTTTTTTCTTTTTGGATATTTACTGTAACATATTTTGAACCAAACTTTTCCCAAACTACAGTATATCAAATGTGTGGATTTTTATTTAAAAAGAAATACAACTTTACTAGTTACATCAACTGTAGCAGAGGCTTCTGACAGAAACTTTCTAAGACGTCAACTTTTTTCGCCCAATCACACGAAACCTTGATGAACTTTTACAAACAAACAATAACTGAGGGGCGTCGGAAGTTATCAAACGCAGTCGTTGTGATAGTTAAAGACTAAAAAAAGAAGTGACTGAAGTCCCTGCGAGAAGGGGAGAGGGGGATGAGAAGAGAAGGAGAAGAGAAGGATGAGGGGAACAGACTGATTCGTGAAACCCTACAGCAGCCCTCCAGCTAAAATCCATAACTGTTCTGCTGAATGCTTGGCTGTCATTGCTCTGCAGTCAGTCACTCATCCAGTCACAGACACGCACGCACACACCCACACACATACATACCCATACTGTATGCAAGGCTGCCCACAGCATACAGTACACATCCACAGACAAATCTGCACAGCCATATTTACTGTATGTAGATAAAATGATGAAGATAAAAATAACGTTGAAATGCAATAAAAAGCTTGTTTCTAACTTATCTAATACAGCAAGGCACACAAAAGGTCACATTGAAAGTAACTAAACACACGCTGACTTACTACACAATACGCAGATAAAGTAACTTATGTGCATTAACACATACACCAATCAGCAACAACATTAAAATCACTGACAGGAGAAAAGAATAACATTGACTGACTGATCGGTGTATGATGGGACCAAAATCAAAGCAGTACAGAACTTGAACGGTTGTGTGTAACACTCACCTAAACATAATGCTGAATGTATTGGAAAAATATTTTTTACTTTGTGATGATTCTCAGTGTTCAGCCAATGTGTATTAGTGGGTGTTTGTGTGTGTGTGTGTGTGTGTGTGTGTGTGTGTGTGTGTGTGTGTGTGTTGTCTTCCTGTCACTCTCTGTGCCATAGGCCAGCAGTGGCCTTCCAAATGCCTCAGGCCATGCCTCCAGCCAATCAAAGTTAAAAGTCCTCACCATGACAACGGCAGCAGTAGCCTACTCTTCCGTCTTATCACCCTGGTGACCACCCTGGGTTTTGATTTCTTTCACGTAACAAAGACTTCACGAGCAACTTGACGCATACGGGGCAGCTGCAATCACAGTATGTTTGGGGATATCTTCATTTCATAGTGTGTGTGTGTGTGTATATATGTTTGTATGAGCCAGAGTGAAAGAAAATAGGTGAGTTTTGCTTACATGTAGTGAGTGAATCAGATGACAGGTAAAGTACTTACCGCATACCAAATCTAAGAGAAGTCTGAAGAGAAAACAGAGGATGCGGACAGCATGTGAATGACTGTTTGTGTTCCAAATAGCAGAGAAATCTGGAAGATGGAGTGATTAAAGGATGAGGGGAGAGGGGATGAAAGGAAGGAAGAAAACTTGTCAGATCAAGAGGAGGCTATGATTGGATAATGAAGCATTAGTAGTCTGTATGAGTGTGATTTCACTGCATGCGTCTACAACAGGTTCAGTACTCATGATGTGTTTCCAGTCAACGACAGGATTGTACAAACGTAGCAGGGATTCACGCCTAAATGGGACGTCACATGACACGTCTTGCAGTATTAATTTCAAGTCACGTGAACAACAAACACTCGGGGCCACTGGTGTTCCTAAACAGAAAATCAATTACTGACTTGGCTTGATTTTCATAACCAATAAGTCTACTGTTTCTTTAGTCTATATTATAACAGAAAATAGTGACAAAATGTTTATTAAAAAACATGGCATCTTCAAATTGCTTGTGTAGTCTAAAACTAATTTAGAAGTAATTCATTTATACCAGTCTAAGAAAACAGCTATTTCTCATATTTGAGAGCTTGGAACCAACAATTTTCAGTTTTGCTTAATAAATGATAGAAGTCTCTGACAAAGACAAACACTGCAAACTTGTAGTGATGAACCTACAAAGAATGATCATCACAACTATGTTTTTTTTTTAGCAAACAGGTTGTAAAAACCCAATTTTTCACTCATCTGCTCTGCACCAAATGGAGAACAGACACAGTTAGCAACTAACTGGTGAACATGGTGGACCATTTAGCAGCTGAAGAGCCACATATTTCCCTCATGAGTTTTTCTCAAGAGGCCAAAAAGAGAATACAAATCCAAATGAATAATAATATTGCTTCTGGTTTCAAAATGAGCAACTGTCTGCTAACAATTTCCCCATGTAATCTTCCTCATATCAAGATGCCGTAATCACGGCTTCTTCTTTTGCCCTCAGGTTGTCAGAAAATATATACTTTCAGTTCAAGAGATGTACTGCTTGAGTGTAAGTCAAGACTGAATCCAAGCAAGCATGTAAATACACAGTTCAGGTTTGAATGTTGTGTTGGACAAAGGTCAACATGGGCACTATGACCAGTCCATGTTCTGACACCTGTTGGTAATGGTCAACATTCAGTTTTCCTCATGCTAACCTTTGTCTAGCACAACATTAACACCACTGATGTTGTGGCTGATGTCTCAAACTATGTTAGGTTTATGAGGGGATGTGGATCTGTGCACAAATGATGTTACAACCTTTATACTGTATCTAAATACAATACAAAATCAGTATTATCAAAACATTGCAGTTCAAAACTAATTGTGTTGTGATTTCATTCAGACTTGACTGAATTGTATTACAGGTCACATTTGATATTTTTACTTGTTAATTGGGCAAACTAATGCTTTCTCCCACCATCCAAAGACATGCAGTTAGGTTTATTGGTGATTCTAAATTGTCTATAGCTGTGAATGATTGTCTGTCTCTAAATGTCAGCCCTGTGATAGAGCTTTTAACCACAACCAATACGTCCAAAAAAAAGATAATTTACAATGCAACACAGTGTTGTGTAACTTCACATCCTTTATAGAGAAATATAGAGACAAAAGTCATGAACTTTCTCTTACCTTAACCAAAATACTTTTCTTTCTGTGCACACCATACACTGCAAGTAATTTGAGTATTTAGCATATTTAACTTGTTCAAAATATATGTTCCATTTGAACATAATTATACACTGATTCAAATCTCTTCAAAAATGTAACTGCAGTTTAGTTGCATGGGAACATAACTTTTAGTGTAGACTATGATGCTTTCAGTCAGCAGTAATGGGAATTCCAGTGCACATACAGCCAGTGACAATGGGGAGTCAGTGTTAAAGATTTGTTCAAATGTGAACACCACTATGTGAAGTTGTTTTTCTCAAAATAACCCCTAGGAGCACAGAGCACTTTTCTGCACACAGCTGTAAGTATGGCAAAGCAAAAGAAAACACTATCAAAGAACTCCTGTCATTGTCCTTCCTCCTTCCCTCTCACCTGTGCCTCATGCAGGTTGTGAAAGATCAGACGCTGTGATTAACTTATTGGGCAATACCCAATATTTAATTTTTCTATCAAGTCACATGAAGAATTATCTGTGACCCCCTAATTCGACACAGTGACCATCTAGTGTAGTTGTGTAGTTTGTTCCCAGCACAATCTTTTCAGAACTACTTTAGTACTGTATAATGCCACAACTTTTTCGTACTAGTGTAAGTGGTGTATTTTTGTCTCTGTGGAGGTAATAAATGCAAGCAACCTAAGCTATTGAAGTTGCTGTAGAAAAGCTTGTGGTGGTTTAGCATGAGGCTGTGACACAGTAGCAATTCCCGCTGGTGCAAAATGTTTACTTTTCAGCATCTGAAAGGTACAAGCAAAGGTTTCATAACCAGACATAAAAAAACATGAGTTTTGTGTTCCACTTTGAGCCCATTCAGTGCAACTTGACCCGATTCTGTAAAGTGCAGTGTGCAAAAAAAGTGATGATGGAGGAGAGAGGTGATAAGTGGATGGCCGATCATAATCAATGAAGCTGTTTTGGGTGCAAAAAGCATGCAAGCATGGCCATCACGGCCTTTCTAGTGATAAATATTTTGACAGCCAGTGGGTGTCTTCAGTGTTGCTCCTGTAAAAGGGGTCTATGACAGGGGGAGGTGCTTATTTAACAGCAACCAAAAATACATGTTTGGTTGCTGCAGGTGTCAAGTTACTGTATAGTATTCACTGTTCTGCTCATCACTACAAATGCAATCTCCGGCACCGATTGTCACTCTGCAACGGCCCAAAAAGAAATTAAATGGAAATGTCAAATGGTCGCCAATTGCCCAACAACAAGATCACGCACCTTCACACACACACACACATACATACAGTACAGTATTACCTCACACATGGCACCCTCATGTAATATAAATTTCCATTTGTTTAGCTCACTTGGCAGCATGTCCCAGGAGAGGTTTTGAAGGGTTAATGTTTTATTGATAGGAGGAGGAATTTCACCCAGACATAGCGGTTTTCTTTTGCAAAAGTGTGCCTGCTGGACACACACGCAACAGTGGGATATATATTTTTGTTTGACAGAAACGAGACGTGATGCCTAATCCCTGTTGCTCTGGGTAAATGTATATGTCTTTACATGCAATAATGTATATATTGCTTATTTCTCTGTTTTCTCTATCTTTTTTCATTCATCTTTTCATTTTAATTTTTTTCATTCCTCCCCCTCTTCTTCTTCTTTTTATGGCACCTGCACTCATTTACCTGTATTCTATTTCTCCATCACCCGCCCCTCCTTTATCCACCCCTCTCCCACCTCCTGTATCTCTCTCCCTCTGCCTCCTGCCTCTGTGCATGCATCCCAGTGATATTGCTTTTCTAATCTTGCTGACAGGGGACAATATTTATGTATTGTTTTTCAATATCCATTTCTCACACTCATATAGGCCACGGATCGGCCCTGACACAAAAGACCGGCACAAAAAACACACAAGTTCCTCCCCCTCTCCTAGTAATGCCTGTGTGTTTTTAATGTGCTCACTGTACACTTCCCCCTGCATATCACCCACTGCCACCTCTTATTATTATTATTATTTTTTTATTAATAGAGGGTAAATAGCGGGCAGAGAGTGAAGTATACTGAGTCCATGAACTGAAATTTTGGGTAAAATAGAAAACTATTTTCAAAGTACCGAGAGCACATGGAGGAGCAATGCCTTAACAACAGCATGATTTGAGCTCAGAGACGAGTCCAGGGGCCCTGTGCACAGACATCAACGGCTCCCTGCACTGTACTGCAGGGAAGGAACTTCTCCTTGGTATTCAACAGCTCTCTGCTTCCAGGCTTTTCTTTAAAGCCTCTCCTTCGCTCTCTCTTCCGCTCTTTCTGTCCGTCTTTCTTGCGCTGCCGAAGGCCATTGTAAGTCCTCTCACAGCGCCTGTCTGTACAGTTCACCAGCGTCCCTCCAGACCTCTCGCCCCACCAACCCCTCTCCCTCCGTCTCCTCCTTCCACACACTACTCCACCTCCCCATCTCCCAGTCCCTCGGGCACTGACCCTGGCCAAATGTCTGACAGCTCACTAAACAGAACGGCCTCGTGATCCGCATGGAGATAAACATACGCACGCACACATACATACACGCACAAGACTCTGAATAAGACACTAACGGTGTGTGTGTTGTTTAGCAATCTGGTGGTGTTTGCTACAGTGTATTTCTTGTGATTAGGTGCTTTTCAGTTTGGAGTAGTCCTCTAAAGCTGCAACACTTGGCAGAGTATTGATCGTAAAAAGACACATATTGTTTCTGAAAGACAGAAGTGTTATGAATGATACCACTGTATGTGTGTGTTTGTCCTTGATCAGTGTTGCATTCTTGCAAGACTTCTATGTATCTGATCCTGTTGTGTAAACAGCACAAGCTCCTCCCTGACAAAATGATTTTTTGTCTCACACGCACACAAAAATATAGGTGCATAGAGCGGGTACAAAGTAAAGGATCCATAAACAATGATTTATGAGATGAAGTAGGGAATGTCAGAAGTAGGATGTGAAATATTCAGCAGTCATTCCACATTCATAGCAGACTTAGAGGTGCATAGATCCGCTACACAGCAGCAGGTTGTACACACACTGATGCACTCTATCACCCCGGAGATCGAATTGCGCATGTTAGCTTGTCAAACACTGGCTTGGAGGTGCTGGGGGCGGCTCATATGTTAACACTGTATTATAGCCAGCATCATCAGTTTTTACACAAGTTTAATCACCCCTGTCCAGCCATGTGTAGGTTATGCAAGTTTGGCAAAATAGGGGAAAAGCAAACTCACACATGCATATAAAACAAAAAAAAAGTCAAGGAAACAAATAAACTCACAAAACTTGTGCATCTCCTCACACACACACACAGCGACACACGTTTAGCTACTTCATCTGATGAGATTGAAGTGAAGGCTGGTAACCATGTTTTTAAATTGTATTAAATATTGAAGAGTTGAGTTTCTTCTCTGGGATTAGAAACATTCCACAATCTTTTACTTTTATACCCTCAACTGCCAAGTCTGATTTTCACTACAGCTCTACTTCGCTGACAGAGATGCCACACCAGCACACATACACACACACACTTTTTAACTGATTTTTATCCCACATCAAGCTTATTCTTCTTATCTTTTCTTGTTTCCACATTTGCCAAGAAATCCAGGCCTGAAGTGATTGCTGCTCACAGTAATAGCTGTTGAAATAAACCTAGACTTTAAGTTTCGTAGTGTTAGTGCCATGTAGTTGTAGGGATAGCAATGACAGCTCAGCATTTTCTGTTTCTCAATCACTACTGAATGAATTGTCCAGACATTCATGCTTCCCAGAGGATGACACCTAGATCCTATGAGTTTTCATGTAGCACAACCATGCATGGCTAACATTTGTCGTCTTGAGACAATCACATAGCTTCAGTTAACCCGATGCTGTTGTTAGATGGTGTTCAGGGCCAGCCCGAGCCTTCATCGGGCCCTAAGTAAAATGGGGTTTTTTGGGGCCTCTATCACTATCAATAATAAGTTCTCATCCCTGAACCCCAAATGTGGCCTGGAGTTGATGTACATGTAATATTCAAAGTGATGTAGTACTAACTGAGATACTGAATGTCATAGACCCACCAAAAGTAACAAAAAACCCACATAAAATGCATTTACAGGTCAACTGCTTTATTATTTTTGGTTTAAAATAAACTGTAAGAGCAATGTGAAACAACAAAGTACTACAAAAAATAGAACTACAATTAAAATCACTTACCTTAAACAGAACCTCAATAATATGTTCTCTATATGAAAATAAAGGAAAATCTACAAAAACAGACAGTATTAAATAGAAATAGATCAAATACCAGGTTCATCAGCTGACGTTACAGCAGACATGGGCAGTGACTTTGTTGCTATATTTAGCGACTTTTTAGGACCCTCTAGCGACTTTATTTTTTAAAAAACGACAAATCCAGAAACCCTTCCACTGTCCCAAAGCGCTCACAGGCGGTTCAGTCCTCACACACCAGTCCCTCCCAGCTGCAGTCAGAGCAACAATCCAAGCAATAAAGTTAAAGCTCAGTATTACACAAACACTAAAACCTTAGCTTGAATAGTAAACTATCTAAGCAACCAGTTAAAAAGGAAAAATCTCTAAAATTAGTTAGCTGCTAATTTGCTCTCACAGGCTACACTCAATCAGTTGGATCAAACGGTCAAGGATATTCAGGGACTTCCCTAAGTTGAGGAAACGTACCTTTATCATGAAGTTTTTCTCCTCTTCATCCTTTCTCCTCTTTTTTGTTCCCTGCCTCTGTAGAATTCGCCTTTTTTGCGGCATTGTTTCGGCGTTCAACTAATCACACTGCGCACTGCAGCCTGGTTACACACACTACCAGCGGAGCTCTGATCAGTACGAATCAGTACAAGTGTTCTGTTTACATAATACTGGGTTTATGTACAATAATATAACTATGATAATATATGAATCATTACTCACACATGCAAAAAACTCAATAATAATAATTAATGAAAAAATAATTAAAAATTAATTAATTAATAAAAACTTAATTGCTCATGGCAGCCCCCTAATGGTGACGGGGTCCTAAGCAGGTGCGTAGTTCACTTATGCCTTGGGCTGGCTCTGATGTTGTTAGATGAACTTTCATTCAGCGCCATTTTGTCCCATCAGCTTCAGCTGACACAAGCTGAGAATGGGCTGCGGCAACAAGCAGCTATTCGTTGTGAGTGAAACTTAGTATTGTGCTTTGTACTGAGCTGCAGAGATTTAAAAGGTGCCCAGGAATGCTACAACTGAGGAAACCTCAGCTCTATGCAAATGTATTGTAACGCATTGCAAATGACAACCAGGCAAGAGCCAATCACATATACAGTATCATGATACTAATCATCTTTCCAAAAGATGACAAGTCTTGCCAAAAAAATAACAAACAAGCTATTCTGTACTGAAGAAACTCCATAACAACAAATTGTGTATTCTTGTGTATAGTACAGCAGCTACATCAGAGCACAACTTTCCATTTGGAGTAGTGTATTTAAATGATGTGCTAACGACAACATAAACACATAGCAAGAAGTTTGTGAGAGAGTAGAGATTGCCTAACAGCCTAATGCTTTGTATCTGTATGCTTGTACCATTCATTGTGAACGGAACCGTCAAATAACATCCTGCTGCCACTTCACTCAGAAGTTACCCAGCAGTACAGCTTCCCTATTCATTATGATTGAACGATAAAAACTACTCTTTAAAATATACTTTTATTATCCACCAACAAAGTTTTCTGTTGGAGTTTTCTCAAAGTTTACAACAACATTAAATGCAAACATGTACACTCTCAGTGCAACAGGAAACACTGCAGCCCTGTAGTAAACCAAACAAAAGGCCAGATTCAGGCTTGTCTGTGAGTGTGGTTGTCAAGTGAACCTGTGGCCTGTGGTCAGTATGAGAAAAGTATGAATACAGATTCACTCTCCAAACAGTGCACTGTTGTGTGTGAGCCTCATTCATCACACTCTGCAATGCACTGCTTTACAGTAAAAAGACTACACTACAGTTCTCTGTATTTGCAGCTGTATCTTAATGGGTGTGTTATTTTTGTCTTTGACTGGCTTTTGGAAACAATTATCATTGTTGTTTTTTTCCCTCTTAAAATAATTGTACTCATAATAGTTTATTTATTTTTTTGCAGCAGCTTCCCCCAGTTTCATATTAATACAGAAACAAGTATCAGTATGAAAACAGGGTAGTAACAATTGTTCCTTAATAAACTGAAAGAGCACCCTGTTTGTCTTATTTAATGGTCTGTCTGAGTTTAAAGAGCTACACTGACAGTCCATTATCATGTGTCCTGGAAGAGTAATAAATGAAAAGAATGTGTCAACTGTGGATGTGCCAGGTAATCAGAATTCATAGCTGGTTAGAGGAGATCCATCACAAAGTTTGTGAGCAAAAAGCACTTGTGTGACTCAGCTTTTCTGCTGAGAATCTCAGTGCTGTACTGCACAAATGCACACACACAAATGTAATACGGGAAAAGTGCTGTGAAGTACGCTCTCCAAACAGACACTTGGTGGATGACTTCCAGCTCGTACTGCATGTGTAAAGCATGTTTACTAGAACCTAACAACAAAAACAGATGTTCACTGTGATTAAAAAAAACAAAGCCAAACAAATGCTCCCACAGGTTCCACTTGACCAACTGCTGAAAGTGAACACTGCTAATTGGAAAGCAGCAGCAGGAGGGGTCAGATGTCCGACTGGTATGAGTGGATCAGGGAATGGTCATCACATTATTTGTTGTGTCTTATGAGAAATATAAAACACACAGGCAGAAAGTCTATGAGATTTCAGATCATGCTTGAGAAGTGGATTCTGTTCATATATATCGTATTAGAATATTTTCACCCCCAAAATTGATTATTTTGTCCTGGTAAATTTTACACATTTACAATCTGCAATGCTTATGACTTCATGTTGCCATTTAAAAAGTATATATGAAATATTGTCATATATTTGCTTATGCATCCCTACAACTTGACAATCCCTCAGTGTCCTCACTGGTTTACTGTTTAACCTTTGATTAATTACAAAAATTATTTTAAAATAGGGGGGCACTGCTTTAGGGAGGCAGGTTCTCATTTTCCTACCAGTGCCACTTGCAAAGTTTGCTAAGTTTGCTAATTGGTCACCAGGGACATCTCCAGCACTGAAGGTGTCTGAAGGTCTCTCCCGTTTCTTTGCCAAACCATATTCATCCATGTTTATTAGTAAATATTATAATTATGATGTTGACACAGTTAGTAGAATTTCTCACATTTCCATGTGGGTGGTAGCTATATAAACAGACATCAACAAGTATCAGTCTATTTTTTAGGGATTCCACATGCAGCTGTAGTGTGATGTGAGCTCATATTTACTCATTTCTGACCCACACTGACAGAAAAATGTCTTGAATTCTGTCATAAATGCTCAAGACTGTCTGTTGATACCTTGACCCATTATCTGCATCCATGTCTCTTCATTAAATGAGGGCTGGTAAAGGGGGGGAGGGGTTATGTTCATGTCAGCACTGACCCAAGCAACCACCCCTGCTTTCTCTAAAGTTCTGCTGTGGGGGAAGACTGACAGGGTTTTGGCAGAGATGGAACCAGGGTGCTCAGACACTGACTGTGCAGCACTAGCATCAACTAAAATGGTTAAAACAGGTCATAGTGCCTGAAGCCACCAACTGAGTTGCTTCTAATTCAAATTCAGCTGTAGTGCTGGTCAGTTCAAAACTATCTGTTACAAATAAAACAACTTTAATTTTGCAGGCAACGTTAGGTCCGTACAGAGTTGGCCCTGGGCATATCTCGATGCATGCTCAATAATCCCGGTAAGGAAATCCTAGAAAGTTGATTCTGTTCATCTGAACAAAGTGCTTTAGTGGGAGATACGTTTCAAGACTCATCCAAGTCTTCTCATCAGTCTCTGCAGGTTTCCCCAACCTTATAAACAGTACCTTTGCATAATCACCGAAACTAGCACAGTTGACTAACAGTGAGCCGTGTGTTCAACGATATGCAAATTGTCCACTGATCACTGGACATGTGTACCATTCACAGAGAGTTGGGGAATGGCTGCAATCACAGCAT
>JAUBNQ010000001.1:21561658-21571689 GCA_032353495.1 Ctenopoma kingsleyae | reverse complement strand
CCACATTTACTCAGTGCCTTTTTGATGTGGTGTTCTTCTGCTTCCCTGGCCACTGAGTCTGTGGGGATGGTGTTTGCCCTGTGTTGTAGAGGCCTGATGACACCTAGTTTGTGCTCCAGTGGATGGTGAGAGTCAAACCTTAAATACTGATCCGTATGTGTGGGTCAACTTTCAAATGACCCCCATTGGCGATGGAAATATCACAGTCTAAGAAGGCTAGCCTGTAATGTTTCATATCCTCCCTGGTAAACTTGATGTTTTTATCCACAGAGTTGATGTGGTCCGTGAACTGTGGTACATCCTGAGATTTGATTTTCACCCAGATGTCATCCACATACCTGAACCCATGGCTTGGTGGAGTTCCAGGATAGGAAGATAGAGCCCTCTTTTACACTTCTTCCATATACAGGTTGGCTACTATAGGTGAAACAGGGAACCCATGGCACACCCATGCTTCTGCCTGTAATACTGGTCTTTGTATATGAAATATGTGGATTGAAGACACACTTCCAAAAGCAGACACACTTGGTCTGTGTTGAGAGAGGTCCTTTTACTGAGAGTGGGGTCATCCTATAATCTCTTATGTACTACCTCCACTGCCTTAATACCTGGAACACAAGTGAATAGAGATGTGACATCAAATGAGACCATGGTTTCTTCTGCCTACATAATGACATCTCTCACGTTCTCCATGAAATCCAATGTGTTCTGAATGTGGTGTTCTGAGCTGCCTACCAACGGGTTAAGAACAGCGGCCAGGAACTTGGAGATGTTATATGTGAACGAATAAATCAAGGAGAGAGGATGGACATCGGCTGCCTAAGCGAAAACCCTTGATGATCCCATATGTATCAGGAGTATCGGAACAGCTGAGACGCATTTTCTCAAAACACCGGGTCTCAGTGTCTTTCAAACCCCAAAACACGCTACGCCAAAGATTTCACTTAATGAGCCTATTCAAGGCAGGTGTGAGGTGAAACCAACCTGGAGGATAAATTTGTGCTCACTAGCCAACTTTAGATTGACAAAGTTCTGTGGATGCAGAATGAAACGTCTCCACCTTAAAGAAAGAAGTCCAGTTGCTATGACTCAACTTTCTGACAACTTTGGCCCTGGGCATAGGTCATATAGGCAAATGCTAGGGGTGTCTGTTCATTGGGGTGCCACTGGCAACCCAGGTGAGGCAAAAAGAAAACTGAAAAAATAGCTAACTATGACCTGTTTTTACTAAAACTATTTTATTGAAGTAATACTATTTCAGTGACATTATTTTGAAACACTGCAAAAAGCTTTCAACAACAAAGCTACATAGCCAGTTGCATAATTCAGATTCAAGCCCTTCGGAGCTAAGAGTTAAAAAAAAAAAAAAAGAAAAAAGGAAGAAAAATGCAAAAAAGTAAGTAGCTAGAGTTAACTGCACATTGTATTTAATCACGTTATCTTTGTGTATTTTTGTTTAATGATCTGAATTGGGGGTGGCATGGTAATGTTGTGGTTAGCACTGTCACCACACAGCAGGAGGGGCCCGGGTTCGAACCCTTGGATAACGTAGTCCACAGATTTGAATTTTTCAGCACATTGCATCAGTATTGTTAATGGTCAGACACAGTCACTTACCATATGTAGTTAGTTTGCAACACTGAATTAACATTATAGTCCTCTTGCAACCACGGTGGACACACAGGAAACGCTGACGTTTGGGCAAGACACTGGAAACATAATGTATGTATAACACTACAGATTTCTATGAAACTCAAAACTGAATTACTGAAGATAATTGTGTTGTAGTGTAATATTCAGCCCAGCACTCAAAGTTGGAATTAATTTGGATTCATAGATAGGAAAACATTTCAGCATTTCATTAATTTGAGAAGCTGGAAAGCAGAGAGAGGCAGAGGAAGCACAGCAGGATTTGATGTGAAGCCAGGGAGACAACATACGTAACTCCTGAGACAGAAGCCTTTACCACATGGGTGCTTTTCGGTACTGAACTTGCTTTTTAAAATCTCTCGCACAGATTTCATTTCAAACACTCCTAACAGTGAGATTGACACAATAGCACATTTGCCCCAGTGAAAACAGTTTGGAAATGAAAACAAAATGGGTGTTTTGCACAGAAAAGCTTGTTATTTTTAAAGAAAGCTGTGATAGCATGACAGAGACAACATACGGTAGATTTAGTGTCCTCTGTCTTCCATCCATCCTTTCATCCTTCACATTCCCTCAATACCACAGAGAGCAGCCATTCACAATTAATTCTCCACCCACATGAATTATTAAGACGTTTAGTGTCATCCCCTGTGTTTCCTCAACATGTCATGATTCTGTCATGAGCTCAGCTTTACTAACCTGAATTAAAAATGTCAGCAGTTGACCTTAATAAAACAAGGTGGGACATAACCCCTCAGGTACACACTGTGAATGTGCTGCACGAGATCATGCCATATTTATGAAAAGGAAGAGTTGTGGTGTTTTAAAATAGCTCTGAACTTTAATTGTGATTTAATTAGGATTTAGACACAAACGTCAACAGTATAATTTATATTATTCCAAACTAGCAATAACTGCTGGTGTATAGCATAAGCTTCATAAGACTATTTAATGACGACAAAGTAAGCCTCATAAACCCAAGCATACACAGTGAAAAGGCTTATTATGTCTACTGCATATCCCAGTTATTATTATACAATTACTATCTGACACATGAACAACATAATAAAAAGAAACAGGATTCTGGGGGAGGAAAGTGTTATATTCAAGAAAGTAAAACGAAGATGAGAAAGAACACGGAACTAAAATGATTAGAAGACCAGGAGTGACTGTTGAAGTGATATGTAACATTTTCTGGTTCAAAGCTAAGATGTACTCCTGCTTGTTTACATTGCAGTTAGTTGAGTTACTGCCAAACTCATAAAAGAAAGATACTGATGAATTCCTTTGCAAAGGCTATAGATTAGGTGTATCAGCTTTGATTGCATGTCTTTTTCTGCAGCCAGTAATAAAATGTAAAAGAACACCTGCTTGTTTGTTGTTGTTGTTTTGGTGTTTTTTCAGGACTTGAGTGTCCTGGTTTGAAGTGAAACATGATAAATAATCTTTTAAATTAGTCTCTTGCAGTCTCTGCCTTCTGTCATATGCTTCGTCATACCATTTGCTCATGTTTTACAATTTTGAGTGATATGGACTCCAGGTAACTTCCACTTACAACAATATGCTGCAGCATAACAAAAGTTGGTCATATAACATAAATATGATGCCAAGTTCTGAATCCTGTTGTTCATGTATCAGATTGTATTTGTATAGTAACCCATAGGTGAATGGGTTTAAATGGGTTTGACTCTCACGGTTTTAAAACGTACATTTAAATATATCAGTACCTCATCTCTTAGTGTTGCTGTTACACTGAAGGATATACAAAATGACCAGCAGAAATTTCACAAAGGGATATCTTTAAATAAATAGTTTGTCCCTCCAATGTTGTTTTTACCTTTCATTTTTGTACAGAGTAATTACCTGCCTTCTGGTAGGTTGCTTTTGTTACCTTTTTTGTATCTGTTTTGTTCTTTTTTCTAGGCTTAGCATTATGCTAAGCTAACCAGCTTCAGGCTTCAGCCACATATTTACAAGACAGATATGACAGCGATATTCACACACACACACACACACACACACACACACACACACACACCAGTGGAGACTGGAATTAGAATTAGCAACAACAGCTATCGCATCTCATTCACAAGGGATCTCAAATATTGTTTTGAACTGCAACCAAACGACCAGGATGTATTATTCATTTTGTATTTGTGCTGTTTCCTTTGGTCTTTTTGTTATTTAGAATTAGAGATGCCAGAGAATAAAAATGAGCTGCTGCTTATTTGCATTTGCTGTGTATTGACCATACAGTGTCTAGTCATTTTTACAGTCATTGCAAGAAGAGATAAGCTCTTTACAAGACATGTACATTAGTATATTAAAACACCACAGGGCATTTCACTTTAATCTTGAATGCAGTATAGTACTTAGTGGTAAATAATGTTTAATATGCATGTAGTACCATATTTTATTGAAATTTAGACAGTAAAAGGGGGACTGAAATGGGTGTGAATGAAAGCTAATCATGTTCATAATTAGAAATGCTAAAGGGTAGTCACTGACTGTGTTGGTCATACACAGTTTGAATCGATTCAGCTCTATTACAGGGTTGTTTAGCAAGAAATTCAGAAAGGAGAGCTTGTTTTTTGCTAGATTGCCATCCATTTGTGCAAGCAGACTAGAGGTGTCATGGCAGAAACTCTAATTAAGGATGAATACCTTCTGGTGTCTTTTGTCAGATTTTCTAGAACTGGATGCTGATGTCAAAAGTTCAAGATCATAAATTACTTTCGGCAGCTGAAGAAAAATGGCAACAAACAAAAGTGTTGTTTTCTCCTCCTTCAAACTTTCTCGACTTCCTTTCTTCTCCCCCCCTCCCCTAATGTTCCATCCTTGTCTCTCAGTAAGGGGTATATTGTTAAACATTGATTGCAGGAGAGAGATTGGTGTGAGCTAGCCTGCAGCCAACATAGAGAGGAGCACCCTTCTGTCTGGGCTTAGCCACAGATGTTTGCAACAGAGCACCATTGCAAATAGACAAAGCTCTCTACAAGTCACACACACACACACACACACACACACGGCTGCACCCTCCAAACAGTGTGAGAGCGATAGTGAATCAGTCTCTTTCACATTAGGCTGTAATTGGCAGGAGGCTGTACGAGGCTATCACTTATCTTGTCACTGAGCAATTGTTATGGGTAATGGAAGTGGTGGGCGTGTGCGTGTGTGTGTGTGAATGTCTTTGCAAGAGAGAATATTTGTGTTTTAGTGTTGATGTCAGCGCATGTGTGTGTGTGTGTGTTTTCCTGAGTGTTTGTGTGTCACTCCAGGCAGCAGATGGAACTCCATGCTAATTGGGTGGAGATCAGTGGGGGAGTTTGGAGCAGACTGACCCGAGGCTGGGCTGCAGTTCCTGGGCTTGGCTTGGTCCCACCCCTGGCTCTGCGACTGGTTCTTTGGCTGCTAGTACCAGGCAGCTTTCCATCACTTCATCTGCCCATCCATCCATGAATAACCCCTTCTGACCGATAACCCAAACGACCTCGTTGTTTGTTCATTTGAGACTCTCCTTCTCTGCCTTGTTAATTTGTTTCCTTTAGCCTAACATCTTCCCATCCCCCTCTCCATCATGTTTTTATTTCCTCACTTTCCCTTAACCTTACTAATCTCTCCATTTAAACTTTAATGGGTTGAATAAAAAGCAGTGTAAAGTGATTCTTCCTAGAAACAGAAGTTATCAACATTTAAAGTAAAAATAAAATTGTGCCAACAAATCCAATCTTGTATTTAATAAAAAAAAGAGTTATTGAATAACTTTATTCATTCCAATCGAAGAAAGTAATGTTAGGTTATGTTCTTTAGCTGGGGAATAGTATTATCTATTATAGTAATTAATATTTAATAAGTTCAGTTTAAATTAGATCAAATTCAGAACTTAAAATCATGAGTTCAGCTGACTAAATGAACAATAAATTAAAGTTTAGTTAACTCAGTAAATTAAGTTGTAAGAAACATTTTAAATTTATTTGCATATCCTCCCCAGGATACATGTCATCAAGCTTAAAATTCCCCAGAAATTCTGTTTATTCTCATGAAAAAATTACATGGCAGAAGCTATTCAATTTATTTATTAATACACGTCTCAGATGAGTCATAAACTTTTTATCAGTTAAACCATGATAAGGAAAGGACAACTTATCTGCATTATTCATGATCATTTTATTTAAGACATAAGGGTTAATGCTAAGGAGTAGAGACCACAGGCTTGTTATAAAAGCTGGCAGTATAGAAAAAATGTATGTTAATTAACAAGGTTGCTGTAATTATTGATAATGTTAATAAATGTATCCAAACTTATTTGTAACTAGATACAACAAAAAAAACATGATATGTAATAATGTTAAAACATTATGTAAAATGTAGAATAAGTTAATTTTAATTTTTAATTTTGAGTTGGGTAAACTCCAAAAAGCCTAAATTAAGTTAAATACTAAAATGCTTTGCTGTTTTGACTTTATACCAGTGGCGGCTCGTCAATAGAGGGCCTCCTCTGTCAGCAACAAGTCTGCATTCAGACATGTAATACGGATTTAATACATTTTCCTGAAAAAGCAACAAAGCATGAACAGACTAGGAGCCACATGGAAAGTGCTATGTGTCTTACAATGTTTGGCATAAGGAGATGAGGAGGGTGACAAAAGCCAAAAAGATAATAGCATTAAATTCTGTGGTGCTTTTGAGCTCGCCGTCCTGGCATTTTCTAGGGGCTGAAATTGGCGTATAAATATATGACTAAAAACACAGTGCATTATTACTTTAATCTTTTAAAGTAGTGTGATGCATGAGAATGGCGATTTGGCTTATACTAGTGGTCATATGTGGTTAGAGTGCAATTGAAAACTGACTGGCAAAAGTGCGCCCCCCCAAAAAATAATTTCACCTACTGCCACTGGTTTTTACAACAACTTTTTTTAGAGTGTACATAGCATTACTACACTGCTTGCTAAGCTTCCAAAAGTGATTTCAATAAAGAAATTAGAGATATTTACTAGTATTTTTTATCAAATGTATATTGTGCAGTTCATGACTTTGTCTTTATTTTTTCTCTCCTGCCATTTGAGTGGTTTGTATCTAATTGTTTGTTCTGCCTATCTCTAATTATTTACAGTTCTTACCAATCTGTGAGTGCAGTTCCCATTTGAAAAGAGTTGTTTTTGTTTACAGACCACATGGTTTCCTGCATCGCCCCACCCACCCACTTTGTGATTAAATAATCCTACAGAAACAGAATTATTCAACTCTGGCATTTTGCGCTCTTGGTTTCCCTTCCCCCATGGTGGGAGTTCACGGCTGGGGGCTCTTATGTGTATGTGTGCGGGCGTGGGTGGGTGGTTGTGTGCTTGGGTACATCTGAGTACTCTGTTATTATTTGATGGCACCCAGTGCGCATTTATCCATTATTCATACCATGCCGAAGGGGCAACTTTGGGCCAAGGCTTTGGCAAAAGCAAACCTGAACTCTTCTACAGGCTAGTGTGTACATGTGGAGGGGTGTGTGTGCATATAAATGTGTGCATTTCACTCCAGAAGAGTCTCATTTCCTGGTACTGCCAATACCAAGCTGGTCACAGTGACACTAGCAGAAAGAGCTGTGCAAGAGCACAGCTGGGAACATTGTGTGCTTGCATGTGTGTGTGTGTGTCTGTGTATGTTTGTCCATGTGTGTGTGTTTGAGACTGGAGGCCAGAACTGGATTTTTTTCAGTCAATGAAGAAGGATTTGAACATGCACTGACTGCCTTGGTCCCTCGCAGGCCTCTCTTCTCAGCCGTCTCCCAACAGTGCCACGAAAACACTGACGTGACATACAGAGAGTATATTTCATCTGTCTTTTCCTGGAGACACTAGGATGCAGACTTTATCTGAGAGACAAACACAGCTTCACGTTCTTATGAGATTAACTCTGCATGGAGCAATGCTAACATGAAATCATACAAAGACAAACTGACTTGACGTAAGTACACACAGACAACACGGCAAAACAGTGTCTTTCAGTGTTGTGAAGCTAAAAAGTGTGACGTGAATTAAACTAAGTTGCTTTGCACAACCACAAGGGAACTAAAGGTACAACTTAAATGTTAACAAAATAATTTCTATTCATCTACTGAGTGCAGCGATGCCTTTCATTACAGATGACTTGTACTGTAAGATGTGAGTATGTTTTATGGTTGATGACAAGGCTCGGTTTTCATTAATTTCATTATTTGATATTGGGACAATAAAAACAATTGTATTAATAAATTATTTATTATTTTTAATCCATCCATCCATTTTCCTAACTGCTTGTCCTCGTAATGGTCGCGGGGGGTGCTAGAGCCTATCCCAGCAGTCATCGGGCGAGAGGCGGGGTACACCCTGGACAGGACGCCAATCCATCGCAGGGCTCACATCACAGAGTCATCAGTTAACCTAACATGTATGTCTTTGGATGGTGGGAGCATAAATAACATAAATGTTATACGTACTCTGTGTATGTGATTAATTAAAAAACAGACAAATTATATTAGTTATAAAATGTCATCAACAGAACTGAATAAATCACTTCTAAATCAATTTCAAAATACAGTTTCTACAGAAAATAAATATTGAATTCTCAAAATGAATTAATACAGATTTGATTTCTTTTCTTTTGCACTTTAATCTTTTCTATTTGCTTTTTCTGCTTTCTTCTACTGATTATTTTGCTCTCTGTTCAGTTTTCATTGCACAACATTTGACATCTGTTATTTCAGTCTTGGCCACTCCTTCCTTCCCTGCAGCAACCCCTACTTCCTGTCACCTGGCGCATCACCGCCCCTCTGCACATCTGTCCCTAATCTGCTTGTTACCACTCAGTGTATACCAGCCTGTTTCCACTCTCTGCCAGATTGTCTACTGTGCCTCAGTAGTTGTATCATTCTAATGTTTTTATGTTTTCGCTTTGCTTGTTGTTCCTCAAACTGGTCAAAGCTTTAGCCTTTTTCTCTGCTTGAACCTTTGTCCCTTTTCCCTGGATGTTTGTTTACCTGTCACTGAGTTGTTATTTTTAACAATGTGGCTATCACTGGTCATGTGCATATAAGGAGAAAGTGATTGAGGGACCATAGCACAAATACATAAAAACATCTGAAATAAATTGCAACTATGAATTTTATAGTACTTTCTGCTTTCTACTAAATGGTATACACTGATTGACTCATTTGTCTTTTACACACTTTGGAGATGTGCTGAGTATTTATCAAGTCACACAGAGCCACTGCTGTACAGAGACTCGTTTAGGTTACTTAAATTTTTAGCTGTGTGTGTGATGTAGTTTTGTTGTGTGCAGAGTTTGCCTACCAACACAAACTGCATTTAAATAGTTTTCCCGTAACCTAAGAACAGTGCCTCCTGAAGTACATAGCCAAGACCTGTAAAGGTATAATGTTGCATTTGAGTGTCTTGACATGTAATTTTATAAATTTAAGTATGTATATTTGTGTTAACAAATGTGCATTTAGCGAATACATTCAGCTTTAATTCAAAAGGTCTGACAACAGAGTGCTGTTAACTATTCAGGAATTGCTGCCATGTTCACATGCTTTGGTTGAATTCAGGTGCAAAAAAAGAGTGAGTGGGTTAGAGGTAGGCACAACATGAAATAAGTACTTCCTGAAACAGTCGTTGTTACAGCACACAACATGTTATATATACTAGCAACGTGTGAAAAGCCAGCATTCTATAGAATGCCTAGGCAATGTATACTAGGGGTGAGTGATATATCGAATATACTCAATGTATCTCGACTTGTTCCACGTGCGATATAGTAAATGACTATTGTGACTATCGAGTATAGATTCTTATTCTAAATAGACAGCATGTACGTGGCTTCGAGTTTCGCTTCTCTGCCCTCTCACAGCAGACAGCTCACTCCCCCGCCCATCCAGAAAACTTTCCTAGCAAATGCTCTTTTTGTATTGGCAGCAGAGGGAAGCAAAATCACGGAGAGAGGCATGAAAGCCCAAACGAAACCTCTAGAAACCTCTATTTGGTACCGGGCCGCAGAAAAAGAAAATAATTATTTTATTTCTGTTTTCACACGTGTGCGCTCCATTTGTAAACATGCCTGGTGCATTGAGCATTTGAATCGCTACAATAGAGATCGACTAACCCCCCACCCCCACCCCGTACCCCCGTGCAACATATATTGTGTTTTATATTGATTCTGTTTGTTGCCTTTGTAGCCAAGTTCATGTGTCACAAGTTCATAGAAACATAGGTAAGACTGGCTGATTCATTTCAATTCAATTCAATTCAGTTTTATTTGTATAGCGCCAATTCACAACATAAGTCATCTCAAGGCACTTTATAGTGTAAGGTTTATGACCTTACACAAAATATTTGTAGAAAACCCAA
>JAUBNQ010000001.1:21546389-21561558 GCA_032353495.1 Ctenopoma kingsleyae | reverse complement strand
GGAGAGCTGCTGTAACATGCCAAAATAATTTCCCTCTGGGATTAATAAAGTGTTTTGAATCTTGAATCTTGAATCCACACCCCTCCCCGTGCTTTGTTTCACTTAACAAGCCTACTGAAGGCAGATGTGAGGTGAAACCAACCTGGAGGATAAATTTGTCACTAACCAACTTCCCTCAGAACGACGAAGCGATTCTGATCAATTGCGAAATGTTTCAACCTTACAAGAAAGAAGTTCAGTTGCCATAACTCAACTTCCAGACAACTTCACCTGGATGATTGAGAATCTTCACAGACGTACCTCAGAGGAGGTTCATACATGTACTGAAGGATGACATGCAGCCAAAAGAAGAATATCAGCACAGCACAGGTCCATTACAATGTGTTTTATGTGTATCAAACCATTTACAGTTAAACAGTTCACAGTGACAGTGAACAGTATTTTATATAAAAGCTTGGAGAATTGTAATTTTTAGTCATTCATGTGTTTATTTTTAATTCTGTGCCAATACTGTTTTTTAGCACCTGTGCAATCCAATTTCCTTGTATGGCATATTCAAATAGACATACAGAACAATGACTAATGCATGTGCATACAAGTGACGAGAATTATGTAAAGCAACTAAAAGGCACACTACAACAAGAAACATACTTTACAGAATATGGATGTGTACATTATTCCAGTCATTCACGTTCATGTGCCCACACAAATAGGTGAGCACACATTTTAAACATGTCAGCAGAATCTGGCAGGACACATGAGAGACATTTGTATATAGCAGATTGCTAAGCACCATCTGACAGCAACACACTCACACAAACACTGCACCAGCTAACATGAGCACATGCAGAGGGCCATTCAAATGCATCTGCCTCCACTTAAATAAAGAGCTGCAATGATTTATGAGCAACCAATTTGGTTCAAGTTCATTGGCTCAGCCTTTTACATATTATAATGTCATATAAAGTGCATGTACACAATACATCAAATGAAGTGCAGCAGTACTCCAAGTGCTGTGTTTCTATTTGCTTTAGTTCATTTATATTGAGAAATCAAATCAATAACTCTGAACATTTGCTTGTCTTTTGTACTGACACATCTGCAGATGCTCGACCATAATGTTAGACGAGAAGCTGGGGTCAACTCACTATAGATTCAGTTAATTGAAAATATTAATGACAACTTCATTACTTCTATCGCAACAATCACGCTTCATTTCCTCTGATTTGATTATAGATTAGATATGAGGTCCATTCTCAGAATTAATGTGAAATGTAATCTTCTCTTATGTTATTAATCATTCTTCCTTATACTGATACATCACAAAGGAGAATTTTATGTCACTACAGCAACTTACTTAATCTTTCTGAGTGTTGTCATCTGTGCTTCAGCTCCATCTGTTTACATACCACTGGGGGGTGTCAACGATATGTGTGTGTGTGTCTGTGTCTGAGCTCATCTGGTGGCAATGTGTCAGTGCCATTGACCCCTGTGTTCCCCATCTGGTTGGTACACACACTTAGCCAGCAGTGACAGCTGTTCAATCAGGGGACCATCACGCACAAAAGACACACAAACATGCCCACACCATACACACAAAGCATGAAGCATATTCAAAATACCAATGTGTATATTGTCACAAACCCACACACACATACAATCACATGAGAAATGTATATACAGAGCAAGAAAATGGATTCTACTACTTTCACAAGCTTTGCATTTTTTAATCATATTCCAGGCTATAAGATTACAGTCAAGCCAGATTTCCTTCATTCAGACTGAAGAATCAGTGCCTACATTATTATTTTTTCTTTCAAAAATCTGCTTGCTAAATGTTGCACCCTGCACAGATGAAGCAGCGCAGGCCAGAGAGCTAACCTAATCACAGTTGTCTGTTTTTCATGTATTATTAAGTAGAGAAGGGAAAGTGGAAGTAGGCGAGGCATAAGGTGGGTGGCTACAAAGCAGACAGGTAAGGCAACTATCATAACTGTGCTCATTTTCAATGGAAAAAGTTAAATCTGTGTGTCATGTTGTGCAATAAATTATTGAAGAAAGGCTTTGTGCGCTGAAGTGGAGATATGCTGCTCTGGGAACGTGGGCCCTGAATGAGGCTCCTTGTACAAAATCACATACAGAGTTCACACAAAAACACCCCTACCCCAAAGGGCTACACATGCCTTATAAAAAATACATATGTCACCCCTGCCCCCTGGGCAGAAAAGTTTAAAATATTAACTGCATCAACAGAACGGTGTTGTATCTACTTGAAAGATTTTGTTGTTTTTGTTTGCTCCTGTGTGTCACTGACTCTGTGTGTGTGAGTGTGTCTGCGTGTGCGTAAATGTAATGTGAAAACCTTTTGTCTCATATTTTGTTGACAGTTAAAGTACTACCCAAATTCCCGAACTGGGGGTCATGACATCCTTGGGGTCATAGTAAAACAAGATGATATAAGTAAAAGAAAGGTTTACTATAATAATTATAAGAATTTTTCATGCATTTTTTATTTTTCTGTAAGATCTTTAATCACTGAGAAATATTGAAGTACAGTGAAGATTAGTTCAACTCATAGATGTATGCAACCTGTTCCACATGACCTTACAGTACGTGAGTCATACTTTGCTTTAAAGAGGTGCAGTTTCCAGGTTTAATCATAGGATCAATCAAAAAAACTGAAAAAATGTATATTCTGTGCGACATGCCAACTGCTCTCTGGGGTTGTTTGTAGCTCAGGAGGTAGAGAGGTCGTCAACCAGTTGAGAGTCTGGTTCGATTCCCTGCTCCTCCTGTCATATGTCAAGGTGCCTGTAGGCAAGACCCTGAACCCCAAGCTGCCCCTGGTGGTGTGAGCGTGTGTGAATGCATATGTGCATGGGTGAAAGACAAGCAGTGGTTTGAGTACCAATAAGATAGAAAAGCAGACCAGATCAGACCAGGGTCCAGATCCAGAGTTTTTTTTCTATATACAGTATGTTAACTAGAATGAAAGTGCATCTAAAATATCAAAAAGCACAATATAACCCCTTTTCAAGGGGCTAAAAATGTGTCACGCCCAAGTCCTCTAGCAAGTCCTCCTCTTGTTGACCAAGAAAACTAACCCTAAAATATTTTGTCATATGTGAAAAACACACATATATGCCCTCAGTCTTTGAAATAACGGATAATAAAGTCAAATTTGATCCTAACAACAATGTTGATACATAAACTGTCCCTTTCTGTCTGCCTCTTGGTGCCAGATTATCACTAGGTGTCTCTTTCAGATCTGCGACACACAGATACCAAGAGAATTTGCACAGTGCTTATTTGATGCCACCTGCCAAGAGGCAGTGTATCAGCTCATGCCAAGGCAAGATGCCACTTTTCAGCACATGCCAGTGACATGTATCACCACAGTTGCACACACCAGTGAGTGGTCAGTACAGTGCAAAGTATGTGAAGCAGGACAATCGCTGACAGGTGAATATTTGAAGTGTTGAAGGAGGAGCAAGATATATTTTTTTAAAGTATAACTTTTTCAGAGCAGACAAAGAATATTTGTGTCATAAAATATGACATTTGTAATGATATAGCTTTGAATTATCAACATCAGTTTCTCTTGTGAGAAGTTGGCAAACTTACAAATAAGACATATGTATACTGTATGTAAACAAGTCAGAGTAAGACATAGAATCATTATTCAGTACAGTAAATGCATTTATTTATGTTTCCTTTTGAGATTAGATGAAGGAAATGCTGTACTAATAACTAATTTAGTGACAGTACATACAAACACTGCAGAAACATGACTATTATATCCTTTTTTGCTATTATTTTGCACTTGTACAAGCATCATAACAATATATAACATATATGAGCATATATATATAAGTCAAGCAACCATTCATGTTTTTGCCTCAGAAAAACATGAATCCTGCATGCTCATCCACAGTTTCTCTCAGTGTTTTTCTCACTACCACTGACTTCCACAAGAGTCCTGACTGGGAGCACAGAGGAATAAGAGAATTTTTCTGTAAAATATGAATTAATACCTTCTACTCTGTAAATATTTAACACCACTTAAACTTACAGCTCCCCGCCGTGCCTCAGCACAGAACTATCTAGAGACTGTGGGAATGGGGTGAAACGGAAAGGGGGAAAAGCACGGATTACGCCCAGATTCAATTAACTTACCACGCTAGCTCTGCGGTGTCCAGGGAAATCATTTTGAGTGAATAAACACATCATGCTGGATGTCTCCATGAGCAGTAAATAACGTGCAATATATATGTGAGGGAGAGGGAGAGAGAGTAAGAGAAGGAAAAAAAGCACTCTCTACGTCCCCAGATGAGAGACTCAGAACAAACTGGGCTGTGATGTGTGATGAGGGGCTTCCTTCTTCACTTCTCATTACTTGATAATGCTAATTGGAGAGGATTGGGTTTTACAACGCTGATTATTTTGATTATTCATAAGCATACGCATATGTAAAAATGTTTTTAACGTATCTTTCACACCTGAAGAGTTGCATGCACACAGTACAGCACTGAATGGAAATCACTTACTGTAGTATTGTTAAGTACTAATTGTTGAGGAATAATCAGGTTTATGTGCAGTTCTGTTAAACTGTGGGAGGCAACAAGAAAGAGGGATTTATCCAAAACGTCTTCAAATAACCTGTGGAAACAGCATATTGAGAGGAATACCAGAAGTCAGAAGGTTGAGGAAACGACATCTGTCAACCAAACAGCTGAAGGATTGTAACTTGCAGCTTATAATAAAAGTGGCCTCAACTGGCAATACTCAATATTTTGATGTGTTTTTTCTTCAGTCTCATCATTCTACAGCAGAGCAAGGACTGAAACTAATTCATTAATTAGCTAACTGCTCAAAAGTCCAACAGAGTCCGTCTAGCCTTAAACAAGGTACAAGGTACATTTTTCAGTTCTGTGCATTGTAGTTACTTTAGCGCACAAACTATCAGCTGTAGTGACATAACAACTATCTTAGAGTAATAACATTATGTTGGTTTGTCCAAATACTAGCCAGAAATAAGTCAGTGAATAAAAATGGTTTTAATTGATACACTGTGAATCCAGTGGTTTCAACCAAACTCTTAAATGAAAGCTGACAGGTCTTGATTGTTTTATTTAAAATCAGCGGTGGCATACAGAGCCACAATGAGCAATATTGTGTCACCGTCCCAATATTTATGGACCTAACTGTGGTTTTGTCTCTAAAAGTTAGTAATTATTACCCTGAATTGGAAAACTAGCAGTTGTTACTAAATAAACAGCACTTTGAATGTGATGTGTTGAAAAAGTAATTTTAGTGATGTTTGTCAGGCATGCAGTAGACACAAAGTGCGTGGGTTTGGAAGGGCGGGTTGGAAGATGCACGCCGTTACTGTCATAACACCTGGAGCGACGAAGCAGAATCCCACCGGGAAACGATGTTACTTTAACTGGCCAACTAGACAACAAAAGAATGAGATGGAAAAGGGCTCTATGCTCACAGGACCGGAAGACCAAGGACTGAAGAGATGATTGAGAAAAACAACTAAGTGTTGGAGCTCGGGACATAGAGGAAAACACAATGTCTGAGCTAGGAGCAGGGACTATTTACATCCTCTACTAACCAATCCTGGCTCCTCCTCGCAGTCACCTGACTCGCTCACCTGACAGTGATCTACTTTGTGATCTACAGTACATTGGTTTTCCAGATACAGATTCATTTTGAAGCAAGGAAAATTTTGATAAAATATTTGTCAGTGCCACAATCACATCCTGAAAAAAACTACTTTCTCACCTCATTTTTCACTGATATGTTAATTTTTTTTAAGAAATATAATTTCTTTATTGCAATTGAAAACAAAATTAAATGTGTCTAACACAATTTGAGCAATATTTCAGAATAATTTTCTAGCACTCTCCAGATGTACGCCTTGGATGGAGCAGTGAACCACCTACAAAAGTCTCAAACGCTGATGGTAATTCAAATGTGTACATATAACATACTATATACATAAAGGAAGGAATTTTGGATTAAGATCAAAAGATGAAAATTCAGAATTTATACTTTTAAAAAGATACAGTAGTACCTTTTCTATAAGAAAACTCAAAAGTGTTAGATGTAATTCACAGGTGTTTCTTGTGGGCAGACTTCCTGTTAGAACAGTCAGGTCAAGTAGCAGTTATGATACAACCAAACACTACATAATGATGTACTGTGAAGAAACTGGTGAGAGAATCATTGTGAAAGCTGCTCTAAAAACAATAGTCAGTGACATTACTGACAACCTCCACAGAGCAGGAGTCACAATACACCATTCAAAGAAGACTTCATGAGCAGAAATATAGAGGCCATACCACAAAATACAAACTCCTCATCAGCAGTAAAGAACTGGACAGCTGGCTTGGATGTATTAAGCTGAGCAACACAAATTCTGAGTTTTTTTTTCTGGACTGACTGATCTCTGCCAAAGAGATGAAAGAGCCAAAGTGTGAAAGAAGAAAGAATGTGGTCATGATCCAAACCATAGAGGCTCATCTGATACATGGTAGCTTGCATGACAACAGGTTCACTAATCTTGATTCATGATATAACTTATGATGATCACATGGAATGAATTCAGTGGTACAGAAACATTTTTTAGAGAAATGCATCAAGTAAGGGTTTTGCAACCCAATGTTACAGCTTTAATTTATTTTACTGTATATTATCTGTTTCAGTGCTGCCATCTATGCAAATTTAAAGCGTAAAAGTGCAAATACCATCAAATAAAAGCTGAAATTCTGCACTTTGGTCTTATAATTTCAAACCCAAATGTCTTCAGTACACAACAAAAACAAATGAATTAGCCTTGGCATTCCAGTCTGAGGGGACTGTAGCTAATGCACAGCAATCAACCATTTGTGATGATATTCCTTGTGAAGACATTTAAAGCTTTTTATCATTGTACTTCCAGACTCAGAGGTCCCTGGATTTATTTTTCCTTTAGTATGCCGTCTTTATATCTTCTCCTCAAAGGTTGTATGCTCTAACTCTGCACAGTGGGGCTCTCTCAGTTTCCTGGAGGCCTAGCAGATCATTTTGGAGAGACAAAAGTAGAATAAAGTGTAAGGAAGCTGGGCAGTGAGCCGCTGGAAGCCATTCTACTGGAGTGGAACTTGAAGAGATCCCATTATCAGAGGCACAATTCAACTATGTTTAAAAGATCTCTGCTACCCTCTCTTACAATCAATACTTTGTTTTTATGGCCATCCTACGGGCAAAGAAGCTGAGTGGTTTGGCGTGCGTTCGCATGTCTTTGTGTGTGAATGTGTAAGTGTGTGCTCATATGCCTGCCCGCCCATTGATGTGCGAGTATTTTGTTGCACTACTGAGAGCTTAAGACCTTATCTTTAATGTATGGCCAATAGTAAGCCTGTAAAATAATGTAAGATTTTAAGGATTGATACATAAAACTGCTTACAAGCCTTAGGTCGTCACAAAGAACAAAATATTGTAGGGTTTTTTTTTTGGCTCAAACCATCTTTGGTATAAACAGGCGTTGTAAAGATTAAAGTCTGTCCCTGGGAGATCAGGCAGGCCTCCAACTGTAGCTTGAAGATTCGCTTTTTGATGTTTTGATGTTTCGAAAATCGCAGATCTCAAATGGTATTTGCAGTGATGCTGACATTAAATGCATGAGGCATCAGTATTGAATCTGAACTCAGTGTCTGCAAGGCAACAGGCCTGTTCTTCTTCTCTTCTTTTTTTTTCTTTTCATGGTCCTTTTTCTTTGGCATTGGGTGAATGCAATGCTCCACTGTATTCCTTTTAAACTCTTCCTGCTAATGGAAGAATCTCAGGATTGCTTTCATTTATAGAGAAATCACCCTTAGAAGATTACAGATCATTAATAAGGCTTTCATTCAATTCCATTTCATTAACGATACAGTCACCCACAGTCCTCTACCATTGGGCCACTCTAAATTAACATAAACATCCTTGGACAGATGCCAGATGATTGGTCCTGTGCTCCCCTCTTCCCCTGTCTCTCCCTCTCTCTGTGTTGTAAACGAGCCTGTGATATTCCAAGAGGAGCTCAGCGCTGTTCATCGATCGGCTGGGCAGATTAATATCAATCGGTAGCTTTTCCTTTTACAGTTGCTGCAGGGAGTCAGAGGAAGTTAATGCTGTTTAGTATGCCTTTCATGTTTCTTCTGACTTGTTTGATAAGTCAGGCAGTAACAACTACAGCTGGGGACACCAGGTTAAAGAAAAAAGAAAAACAGCTGCAGGTTTAGATAATGTGAGGTCAGGGACTAAGAGCACAGCGACACATACTATAAATAGATTTCAATAACGGTGGTCATTTTTTCTTCTTGTATTCAGCATTGTGGGAAGATTAAAGTATATTTGTGCATATATGTGTGACGTGACTGTAGCAGTTATTTTATTATTTATTGTAATTAATTTCATTTTATTTTTAGCCAAAGAATAAGAAATTGCTTCACACAAAGGCAGACTGTGAATGATGGTAAAAGTCCTGCGTAATACGTGGTGAATGAATTGTTACAGCTGAGCCAAGCAGTATCTCCTCCTCTATGACTTGGGGTATTTTTCTGCTTCTGTTGCCAGCGGAGTCTCTGCCAAACTCCTATCAACTGGCACAATCTTTGAAAGTCATCCAGAATAAAAGGTGAGCATGCAGCCACACATACAGTATTGTACATTCACACCTACAGTAAAAGTAATCCGTAAAAATTAGTAATTTTGGTGCAGTTAATTGAGTTTTGACAGTTAATTTTGACAGAAGAGTCCAAAGGAAGGAGCTACCGTAGCTTAGTACCATACATAGTGATGGTTTACGGACAATTTTAAGAGTTGATGATCAAGATGCAATAGATCTTTTGCGAAAAATGTGTGTCCTTATAGCAAACCATCACACTATGTTGCTAACTGCAAATTAGCTGACAGTGAGTTTTGACAGGCTTTGACAACAGGTAGTGAGAAAGAAGTTAGTCAGCTTGTTAACTCAGGCAGCTTTTCTAACAGCTTAAAAAAAACAACTTTTTATTAAAAGTAGATTTTGCAAAATACCGAGAACTAAATGCACCTCTTGGGCCACTCCCCTGTCAACAACCAGTCCTGCAAACAGCCACAGAGCTGCCATGTCTCTTTGACCATGCATTTTGTAAACACTCACAGATTAATTAGCTGCTCTTTTTTATGGTGTGTCCAGAAAAAAAAAAACATTACTAGTGCAGGTAAGCACATAAAATCGTTGCAGACTTTGAGATTTATAACCAGCAATTGTACACACATAAAACCCAAATAGAGAAAGAAAGAGTGTGTATTTGCGCTCAGCTTTGTTTGTGTGCATGTGTGTCCACATCGCCAGTGGCTGATGTGAGCTGTGTTTTATTAGGTTCATTGCCAGACTGACCCTGGCCTGTCTGTACCAGAAATCACCTGACATGAGTAGAAATATGAGCTGCCTTCTTGGCCAAACACACACACACAGTCAGCTAAGCTTGGCAAAGACGTTTTGGATAATACTAATAGCTTAGGGAGTGAGCAGTGGATTTAGGATGGAGAGAATGGGGTGTGTGTAAGGTATGTAATGATGCAGGGGCACAAAGGAGAAGAAAAAAGATGGAGGGAGGAAGCAATGAAATTGGAGGAAATACTGATCTGAGAGAAAAGTAAGTGACCACTGGGCGGTTGGGGAGGGAGGTGGGGGGTGGGGGGATTGGTTTGGGGTTTGGGCAGAGTAGAAGTAGAAGGCTAATTGAGGAAATTGAAGTTCGAGTGAGGGAAATGAGGAAAGAAAATAATGAAAAAGGAAGTACAGGAAAGATGAAAATTAAGATCAAGATTACTTTGTTAACCAATTTGCAGGCAGTGGATGAAATCTGTCTTTTTGCATAACTTTCCAGACATAACATTATGCATTTAATTTCAGACTTTCAGTTCAGCATTTCTGTAAAAGGGTTCACTGCCTGGCTTTGGAACCCTTCTGCAGTGCTGGTAGATAATGTAATGTAAACTGTATATCTTTGTTTAAAAGCCTCTCTTCCTCTAGGCCAATCTCAGTTTTTTTAAAGGTCTGAAAGGAACAAATTACAGGTAAAGGGATGAAGATAGGATGCAGGGTTGTTACAGCTGAGCTGAAAAGGAGGACAGCAGTTGATGTAAGACAGAGAACAGGAGAGAAACGTGGCTGTGCTTTTGCAGGCACCGCTATTTCAACTGCGATTGATTGCCTTTAGAACCTTGACAATGAAGTTCCACCTGCAGTGTGCACTGGGCCGCTGTCCTGCAGCATAAAGGTGTAGATACACTGATATATGTACACACAAGCACTGATGAACACTCGCACACATTCTCATATACTCCGAGAGTTGCCAAGGTCCTGCGGTGCAGCTGAAGTTAACACTGCAGAGTCACATGTGAGAGAGCTCACCTGGCATACAGCCCAGATCTGACATACTGCAGTGAGGCTATCACCATCTCTCTCTCTTTCTCATACGCTCCCGTTCTCTCTCTGTTTGGAGACAGTTAGCCTACACTGCTCCCCTTTGTGTCTCTGATCTCATCCGTTCACCTAGAGACCACCGAAGTGAGTGTATGTTTCTGTGTTCATCAGTAGCTGTAGTGCACACAACAGTGTTGTCTGATTGTGCATTCTGAAAAGTGTCTGTGTTTGCGCGTGTCTGTGTGTAATGGTAGCCTTTGTCCTATCTCCTCTCTCACAATGGCTCACATCCAGCTTAGATTTAGCAGAGCTATGCGTGTGAAGCTTTCAGCTGTAAAATGTCATGATGTCTGCTATGAATGGCAACAATGAAACTACTGTTAAAGGACGGCGGCTATGTTTTAGCCCATTTAATTGTAGTATTATCTTAATGAGGTACCAACTTTTCAAATTAGATCAAGTTTAAACTGCAGTAGTGTGCAATCAAAAGGTAAAAGGAACAAAAATGATGTAGGCTTGACTGCCACTAAGATGGATTACTCAATTCAAGCAAGTTTCTGGAAACTGTTAATTGGTCTTATTAATGTACAGCAATGAATGGAATCGAATGGCTGCAAGGATCAGTAGAGAAATATCCAGGGGTTTAAAATAGTCTCATATGCCCCTACCCCTACCTCTAAAGAAATGGACTTTCGTGATAAGTCAGGCGAGAAAATTTATGTCACTCTTGTCTGTATTAAGATAATATTAAGATAGTACCAACAACAGGTTAGCTTAGCTTAGCACACACACACACACACACACACACACAAAAACATTCCTAAAAATGCAATTTAAGGTACAGTAAATGAATAACCATTTAGCACACAGAAACACACATATACACACATATATAAATGATAAACACCATGTGTGGTTTGAGGTTTTTTTGAATTAGTCTTGCTTGAGAAGCCTATAGCAAAATGAACAGTCGGCAAGCCAATGTCTGAATGATGTTGCTACTAATATTCTGAGTGGAATATTATAGCAAAAACTACAAACTCAACCACATCTGTTATTATTGAATCTATGGAATTGTGTTTGAAAGTACAATTTGATAACAGCAAAATGTTCTTAAATTTCTGCCATGGTAGTGGTAGTGACAAATTGCCAAAACTGTCAAATAAGATAGTTGGACTTTTGTTTACAGGCATGTAATTGGCCAGTGTGAACCTACTCAAATCCAACACAAAAAAGCAACAAAGTAAACCCTCCCCTGGTGCTTTGGACTACAAGAAAACAACCTCCTTGTGTGACTGTGTCCTCTATTTCAAAAATAAAACCATGAATGTGCAATTTAATACTCAATATATCATGAAGATCACCATGGATTGAGCCATTTTCTATTTGTTCCCTCGCATTCAGCGGTGACAAGGCAGCCACTGAGAGTGTGTGTATTCCTCCATCGATCCTATAATTCACACTCACCTGTCACAGAGATGCATACATTTCTCCACTGCAGAATGGCTCAGTGTATAGTCATTTATAACATAATGTCAGGCCGATTGTAAATATCACTGTGCAACAAAAAAGTTAAACAATGCAAAAGGTAAGATAAAAGTCCTTGGAGGGAGCAGGACAGGTATAATACCATATTTTCTGAATAAAATGAGCCCATTTCTTTAGTGGCTGGTGAACAACAATGCCCTTCCTACACAATAGGCAGCACAATATGCCAGCTTTTGTCTGCGCACAAAGGAATTACTTGTATTAGAAAATAAATCGAACGCATTTAGTCCACATGTTGTGTGTGTTTTCGAATGTCGGTCTGCACATGCTGGCAAATGTTTGAGTCCAAGAGCCACAGGACAAAGGTATCATGAGGCATGGAGCTATACTTCTTTGTGCTTTATCCCCGTCTGTGTGTGTGTTTGAGTGTGTGTGTGTGTGTATGCGTGTACATGTGCCTACGTGCTGGCACTCTCGTGTGTCTTACTATAATTAATCACAATTATCAGGTTGACTAATGCAGGTGCAGTCTCACTGGGAGAGGCCATTTACGAACTCAGCAGCACAAAACACAACCTAGAGACAAAATGGTGGAGAAAGGAGCAGAAACACATCCAAAATAACACAATATGGTGGGGTACCTGCTGCCTCAGAAATACAGATTACAACCTTCCTGTGAAATAACCTCTTTCAAAAGTGAAACTTTCTGCTAAAGGTGCATACATTAAAAGTGTCAAAAATGGACGATTTATTTATGACGCCACATGTTAATAAAATGCATAACCCCGCTGGAAGATGACAATGTAGGTCCCACTTCAAAGTTGCACTATTATTTTTTTTTTCTTTTAATTTATTTCTGGCAGTTTATCAAGCCTAGGCACAAACTGGTACACGTCCCTTCTTCCTCAGTAGAAAAGACGCCCAACTTTTCATCAAAGCAGAAAGGGAACAAGTTCAGGACAGCCAGCCGAAGACTGGCTTATCTTGTCTTGGAGGAAGAAGCGAAGGTGGGGTGAAAAGATGGAGAAAGAGGAGAAGGAGTGAAAGGGTGAGGGCTGGGTTGGTGGTGGACGAGTGGGGGGTGGTGGTGGTGGTGGCGGGGGCGTACACGGGGAGAATAAAAATGAAGGCATTCCTTGCTCCTGTTGAAACGCTAATGAGAGTCCAAATCCACTACTGGCTAATTAACCATGATACCCTGTGACATGGTGGGTGGTAGGAGAGGAAGGGAAGCTAAGAGGAGGAAAGAAAGAAGGAAGGAAAAAGAAGGGTAGGATGTGGAGGGTAAGAGCAGTGAAGAAGGGAGAAAGAGAGACAAGGAAGAAAAGGCGGAGGCGTGAGAAGGAGAAGGGGGGTAAAAGTGACAAAAGGAAAGGAAGTAAAAGTGGCGAAGGAGTAGGAGAAGGGAGGGCAGGAAGAGCGAAATGAGGCCGAGCGGAGGAGAAACCACAGAAGAATGAACGAAGGAGAGAAAGAGACTGAAACTTTTATCAGGTCAGGGAGACAGCGAGGCCAGAGAAAAGGAGGGAAAGTGGATGGGAGGGAACGAGAGGAGTCATCTGTTTCCATTTGGAGAATAATGAGAGGTCTATGCATTTATCAGGAGTTGCTGTGTTAAGTGTTCCTCTCCGCTTTCATCTCCTCTCTCCCTCACTATGCATCCGTTTACATGCGGAGCATGTTAATCGATTTGCGCGCAGCCAGAGTAAACACACGCATGGCAAAGAAATGAATGAATTGCGCAGTGATGATATGTGAGTGTGTGAGAATGAGAAAGAATGCGTGCCTGATTTTCTGTTTTAATTCCTGCGCACATGTGAACGCATGTGCACACCCGCGCACACAGACACACAAATGCAGAGAGTGTATGACAGCAGCAGAGGATCTTTGGCATTCTATAGTGCTATGGGCTCTGTGAGCTTTGCTTTTTTTTCTGACAGCTTGACCTTTTGTTATGTATTCGTCTAATCACACAGCCCTAAATATTATATTCATCACACATACTGTACACACAAACACACACACACGCGCACTTGAAAAAGCGCACAGGTACAGTATGTGAGCAAACAACGTGGAGTTCAGTTTGTGCAAAAGAAGCTTGGAAGACAACTTGTGACGGCTGATGGTGTTGCTGCATGTGCGCGTGTGTGTGTGCGTGCTGCCAGCTCACAGTTTAATCCAACCAGGTGGCCAGAGGATTGCATGTATGTTGACCGTGGAAGAATGCTTTATGGGCTATGGATTCATTTTGTCCTCTTAGTCTGTCTATTTGTCAGCTTGCCTGTCCGTCTATCTGTTCGTCTGCCTGTCTTCCACTGTTAGTCCGTCTGTCTGCTGGACTGCCTATCTATTTTCCATCTGGCTGTTTTTGTGTTTTTGCCATATCTATCTCATTTTTACAGTTTGTGTCTATTATCTGTCCCATTTTTCTGTCCAGCTGTCTTTCTCCCAGTCCCCTAGTTGCCAGTCTTTATTAACTATTAGTCTTTGCTGCCTGTCTCCTTCAGGTTGTGTAGTCAGTCATGGTCTCTGACATACACCTTTTTCCTCCTTCCCTCCCTTTCCTTCTCTTTTCTCTTCCCAATAGTCCTAGTAACAAACTGCCATAATGTCTGTGAACCGCCTCAGGGGTTCTGGTTGTCGGGCTGATAATGTGTGTAATAATGCCTTTGCGTTTCCTTAGCAACACCATGGAGACGCCTCGCTACATTCCTGGTTTGATTCGTTGCCGCTGTCAGTGGGGTGGCTCTAAATTCTGCTGTTTCATCCCTGCAGTTCTGGAAACAGTCAACGGAGGGCACTAGAATGCAAGGCAAAGAAAGAGGGTGAGGGCTGGCGGTGGCAACAAAACCAGCAGTGGGTCTCTCACAATGACTGAGCAACATTACAGCTCTCACAGTGGGTTACCGCTGGAATCTGCTGGAGATTGAAATTCTTCACAGCGGATCTCTCTATCCTTCTCTATCTCCATTTCTCCCGATATCCATCTATCAGTTCCCTCTGTTATGTTATTTAGAGCATGTTAGTGCTGACAGAAGTTTGCAACCCATAAGTCACTACAGACTCCAGTGGATTGTTGTGATGGAGAGGCCCGGTCTGCACACAGTGAATTATGATCAACAGTCAATATCTGATGCACAGACTCCACACACACACACACACACACACACACACACACACACACACACACACACACACTGCTTAAAACACTGCTGCTAGAATATTAACCCGAAC
>JAUBNQ010000001.1:21504175-21520170 GCA_032353495.1 Ctenopoma kingsleyae | reverse complement strand
ACACACACACACACACACACATACAGAAATGCAAGTGGGAACAAACACACATTTACACACGAAGAGATTCTCCCACCCTTGGGGAACCCCGCTTTCAAAGTGCTTTCAAATGGTGCCGTGCCAAATCTCCATATATTATAGTCAGAATTTATATAAAAAGGCTGTATTTGCATAAATGTAGTCACATAGGGACCAAACACAGCAGAGAGAATATTCAAGTGGCTTGACTTGTTAGTCTCTCTTTCACATACACAAACCTAGACTTATTCATCCAAACACGCATGTAGAACACATGCACACATAATCACATACAAGAGGCAGACATCAGTCCCATACAGTAGGTGTGATTAAAGGAAAATTAATGATAATATAATTTACCCATGAACCTGATAGATAAAATAATTTGATTAGTGTCTGAGTATTTGGAGATCCTAGGTCAAAATCAGGCCTGTTAGGTGCCTGATTGCATTAAATATGCAAATGTGGCCCAGCTGGAGCCAATCCTGTCGCACCTGTGGGTCCTTGAGGTCCTGCAGTGACAAACCACAGACTGTGATTTTAATGATGTGCTCCAATAAGAAGAGAGACTCTCATTCATTATAGTTCATTACAGTTAATCTGCAATGGCGTGTTTTTAAAAAGGACATTAGTGTGTTAATTTTAGTTTAAAAAGCCTCTGGAGGAATACCTGTGGAGGGCAAAGATGTTAACTGGAGAGCTTCAAAGTCATGAACAAAGTTGTAGTGAAAAAAAAAAGTTCACGGTGTGCCTGTATAAGTTCTGTAAGTGCAGCTACAGACATGGCTGGACGCATTATGATTTTAGGATATTGGTTCGTCTGTTCTATTGTTGTGAATGCAATATCTCAGGAATTCCTCCAAATTTGGCACCAACGTCCACTTGAACCCAAGGATGAACTGATTGGTGGTCAAAAGTCAAGAACACTCTAAACTCACATCTGCCCTGTATCAGTGTCTACTTATTTGCATTTATTTATTTCCTTTTAGGGAATTTCGCACTCAAAAATTAACTGATTAGAATATGAGTCTGGAGAGACACATGGCAGACAACTGGTTATTTTAATTGTCAATCTTACACAGGAGAAGTGCAGTAACTATGCAAACAGTAAAAATGTGTTTTTATTTCTTTTTTAGGCAGTTCAACCAAATATGTTGAAGGTAGGATAAAGGAAATGCATTTATGCAATGTCTTCTTCATGTATAAGAACCATGATTACTGACCAAAAAAGCAGTCTTTGACTGGATGACCTTAAACAGGTTTATACAGTAGGTATTGCACAGACAAAGAGCAGTATCTACAACTGAAGTATCACCCAACTTTGTTATTGCTTTTCTAATAAAATCAAAAGGAAACTTGAATGTATACGTTATCAACACCATTGGCCATTCAGTAGAATTACAATACAAACTGCATACTACTTTTTACAGGCTACTGCAACAAAAGAATAAATATATATATATATATATAGCTTTTTTTATAAGCTCTCTTTTTTATAATTACTGATCAATCAATATAGTGATCTGTATTGTTGAACATAAATATATAACATAACATAAATAAGAATTTCCTTTATTTATTTATTTATTTTTTACATTAACCACTTGTTTAAACTTGTGGACCTATTTATTATTCTTCTGACTGATTGGAACATAATTAACAACTTCTCCACCTTGTTCTGAAAAATTCTTGCAGCAGCAAAGGATATTATATGTATAAAGAGCTAAAAGCAAATTAGCACATCAACTGTAAAAAACAGGTTACTATCTTGCTTCCTGGTCTGCTCTCTTCCTGGAAGTTACCCCACTGCATGGGTTTCTTCCACATAATCATCTCCACTGAGTTCACCTGGGTGTTGTTTTTTTAATTGGCCTGTCTGTTTAAACTCTCCCTGTCAAATTGTTGTTCAGTATAACACAATAGCTCTCCAGCTTTTATTCTGTCCTGACTGTTTGAGTTACTGACCTGGTTCTGCCTCCTGACCTATGACACTGCCTGCTGTCACCTGGTAGGATTGGATTGTAGGATTTGGATTCTGGATAAAGGTGGTGGTGGATGTATGGACTGATGTTGAATTTGATAATAGGTTGAGAAAGTTGATTTTGGATACTTCTGAATGAATAAAGCAGACCCATAGAGCTGATTTGGGTGGACACAGGGTGTAAAATGTGCAGGACTGACAAACTGCAGACCTGAATTTGGGTCCAGAGTCCTGTGTCAGGCAACAAAAGCACATTGGTTAAGGGTAGAGAAAGGCTATGATTTTCTTTTAACAAAGATGTTATTTGTGAAGTGACTGTTATATTTTTCTTTTATAAGCCAACCCACAATATATCCCTGACCTTGACCTTGCTGTGATTCCCTGAATCCATCTACACAAGACTCTAATATCACTTCTTCTTCTCCCTTTAAGGGTCACCACAGCTGAACATCTGCCTCCATCTCACCCTATCCCCAGCATCCTGCGCTGTCACACCAGCTGTATGCATGTCCTCCTTCATGAACCTCCTCTGAGGTCTTTTCTTTTATCCTCCTGCCTGGCAGCTCCATACTCCACACAACATCCTTTGTCCAATATATTCACTATCCCTCATCTGCACATGTCCAAACCACCTCAACCTTGCCTCTCTGACTTTGTCTCCAAACTGCTCAACATGAGCTGTTCCTCTGATGTACTTATTTCTAAGTCTGTCCTTCCTGGTCACTCCCTATGAAAATCTATCCTCATACATGTCCTGCACCATCCTCACATACTTCTCTGCCACTCCTGACCTCCTCATACAGTACCACAGTCCCTCTCTTGGTACCTTTTCATATGCTTTCTCTAGGTCCACAAAGACACGATGAAACTCCCTCTGGCCTTCTCTATACTTCTCGATGAGCATCTGTAGTGCTCTTTCTTGGCATGAAACCATGCTGCTGTTCAGTGATTGTCACCTTTCTTCTTAATCTAGGTTCACCAACTCTTTCCCATAGCTTCATGGTATGCAGAGCCAGCTCAATGCATTTAAGTGGCCTAGGCGAGATTACAGCTTGGCGCCCCGCAATCAAGTGCCTATATCACAGCCGTGACTGACGATGCAAGAAAACAACTTTTTTTTTTTTTGAGGGCTTGAAGCTGCACCCCCTTCAGCAAGTGACCACGTAGTTTGCCTATACCAAGAGCCAGTCCTGATGGTATGGCTCATCAACTTTATCCCTCTGTAGTTACCGCAGTTCTGCACCCTTGTTCTTGTAAATCAGTAAAACTCCACTTCTCTGTTCCCTGGGCATTCTCTCACTCTCCAAGATTGTGTGTCAAAAAGGCTACTGCCCTCTCCCCTAGTCATTTCCCTACTTCCACAGGTATGTCATATGGACTACCTGCCTTTCAAGACATCAACTTCATAGCTGCCCTCACTTCCTCCTTGCTGATCCTCTGCACTTCCTGATTCACTAACTCTGCTCCATCTGTCCTCCTCTCCCTCTCATTTTCAATATTCATCAGCTCCTGAACATACCTCAATGTACTTCCATCTTCTCCACACATTCTTGACTTGTTAGCTGATTTACATTTCTGTCCTTAATCACTCTAACCTGCTGCACATCCTATCCAGTTCAATCTCTTTGCCTAGCCAATCGATAAGTTCTTTTCTCCTTCCTTAGAGTCAAGACTGACATACAACTCACTATAAGCCTTTTCTTTTGCCTTTTCCACCTCTCTCTTTGCTATGCTCCTGGCCTCCCAATATTCCTATTTCCTTTGTCTCTCTGACTATCCCAATTTTTTCTTTGCTAACCTCTTTCTTTGAATACTTTCCAGTACTTCCTCGTTCCACCACCAAGTCTCCCTATCATCTTTTTTCTTTCCAGAGGATACATCTGGTAACCTATATATATCACCCAGCACCTGTATCAACTCCTCCCTGAACTCATTGTCCCCTGACTCCACCTTACAGTCTCCTATCTCTTTCAGGTTATACCTTCTGTATAAGATGTTGTTCACCTGCGTGCACCTTCCTCCACTCTTGTCCATCACCCATTGTTTCTCCCTATTCTCAAAGTATGTGTTAACCACAGCCATAGCCACAGCAAAATCCACTATCCTCTGTCCTTCTGCATTTCTATTTTTAACCCCATACCTTCCCAACACCTCCTTATCCCCTCTGTTCCCTTCACCTACATGTCCATTGAAATCTGCTCCTATCATCATTCTCTCCATCCAAGGAAAACTCTCTACCACCTCATCTAATTTACTTCAGAACTCCTCTTTCTCTTCCATCTGACATCGCAGCTGTAGGGCATACGCACAACATTCAACATAACCCCTTCGATTTCCAACTTCAGACTCATGATCCTGTCTGACACTCTCTTCACCTCCACAACACTATTCACATACTCGTCCTTCAGGATTACCCCTACTCTATTTCTCTTCCTATCTAAACCATGGTAGAACAGCTTGAATCCCCCTCCAATGCTCCTGGCCTTGCTTCCCTTCCATCTGGTTTCCTGCACACACAATATATCTACCTTTCTTCTCTGCATCATATGAGCCAGCTTTCTCCCCTTAACGGCCATAGTACCTACATTTAGAGTCCCTACTCTCACCTCCACACTCATACCTTTCCTACTGTCTTGCTGCTACCTAATATGCCTTCTTCCTCTTCTCTTCCTCTGTCTTCGGCCAACAGTAGCACAGTTTCTACTGGTGCCCTAGCGCCAACAGCATTGCCATTTTTATCACCATAACTTATAATGAATATGGGGAAAATTATCTTAATATTTGGACTGAATGCAGCATAACAGCAGTTTTACATATTTATCAGGGCAAAAGGTAGACCAGAGACAGTATAATGCAGAGGTTTTTTGTTTTTTTTTAAACAGTTCTCTGCAGACCTCAAATCAACAAGTACAAAACAGTTTTGTATATAGTTAAGTAGTTAGAATTCAGTCTCTAATAAACAAAAATAACTGTTAATGTTCATTTATTTATTCACTTGTAAATGAAAACCACCAACACGTGGTAGTTCTAACACTGTGGTGGACAGGGGTCAGTATGGGCACTCTGATCAGTCTGTGGTTATCCAACCTCAATGCACAAGAGACAAGCTGTGAGGCGCTGTGTGTTTTGACACGTGTCAATCATGGCCAGCATTAAAACTGTCCAATGCTGATCTCTGCCCACCACAAGATTCAAACCACAAGGCAAATTTGATTTGCTGATTTTTTTATGGCTGTGTGTTAGTGCTGGTCTTCTGCTAAAATAAATGATTATTTGTATGTCTGATTCCATAGTCAACACTGCTAATGACATGCAATAGCATTAACGTTTGTATTTTGTTTTTACTTGAAGGAAGTTCTATTGTAGTTTCTTGCCAGATTTTTGTTTGTCAGTGTTGGTTTTATGAATACCTGTAACACAATGACACATTTATGTAACAGCATGAATAAGTAATTTAGTGGGTGTTCGGATTGGTATCCTGAATTGTCCAGTGCAGCTCATGAATTATATAGCTCTATTCTAAAGAATAAAAAAAGGTATTGGTGCTTCTCTGTTTCACTTTGTCTACATCCTCAGTGACAATCATATCATCAGCTCGACACCAGCCAGGCTTGAAATGAAGCCCATTTTCCTTGCTCTCCTCTATTTATTTATTTTTTTGTTGTATGGGTCTGCTTATAGGCAGTGTGAAATGAGCTGAGCTAAAGTGTTTTTGCTAGACCAGTTATGCCTAAACCAGAGAAAGGAAAATGAATGGCTAGGGGTTTTACCTGACTGGCTGGAGATAGGAAATCATATGTCAGCATGAAGAGGATGAGTTGTATTCAGACAAATGAGCATTTTTATGCATGTGTGTACTTAAAATAAATATATGACTATTTCAAATAACACCTACAGTATGTCTTTTGTGCTAGGTTCCTTGAGATATCTTATCCACATTGTGCGCGGTGTCCATGCAACGAAAGCAGCACAGCACCAAAGGGCTTCTTCAATGACTGGATATGTTGGATTTGACACAGCTCAATACCCATACAAAATCATGTACATTGTGTACAGGTAAGAAACAGTGTGAGCTGTATATTGTACACTGCCTTGGTAAAAACATAAAACAAGACAGATGGTGTTTTCAGTCAGAATATATAAATATATATATATAGAAATATTTCTACTTTGTGTAATTTATGCAAGTTTGACCTCTGCATTGTTATCTAATCATATTGCTACCCTGGATGACATAGAATTGGCCTAAAGTACTACTGTCAGGAATCATAGAGTTATCTTTGACCAGGATATCTCCTTTACCTCATATAAAAGAAATATCTTGAGCCTGCCTTCTTCCACCTTAGGAATATTGCTAAAATTAGGAGCATCCTGTATCAGAATGATGCTGAAAAAGTAGTCCGTGCATTTGTAGACTGGACTACTGTAATTCACTGTTAATAGGATCTCCCAATAACTCCTTAAAAAGCCTACAGTTAATGCAAAATGCTGACTGGGATTAGCAAGAAAAATCATATGTCTCCTACATTAGCTTTTCTCCACTGGCTCGCTGTAAAATCTAAAATAAAGGACTTAATGATCAAGCTCCATCATATCTTAAAGACCTCATAGTACTATTTTATCCCAGCAGAACACTCTCAGAGTTGTGGTCTACTTATGGTTCCTAGAGTTTCCAAGTGTAGAATTGGAGGCAGAGCCTTTAGGTATCAAGCTCCTCTCCTGTGGAACCAACTCCCAGTTCAGGTTCAGGAGGCAGACACCCTCTCTACTTTTAAGGCCAGGCTTAAAACCTTCTTTTTTGATAAAGCTTATAGTTAGAGATGGCTCAGGTGACTCTGAACCATCTCTTAGTTATGCTGCAATACACTTGCTGGGGGACCTCCCTTGACACACTGGGCTCCTCTCATCTTTTCCCCTGTCTGCTCCTCTGTCCACTCATATGATGCCATTGTGGTGTCACAGTCCATTGTGTGAAGCCAGGAGACTTTCTCCAGTGCTCTTTCTGTACTATATGTACTCTAAATCCTGACTGGAAATCCTAAATACAGTTCCTGTGCAGGTGGTCTCATAATGGCTTTGCAACTACTTTTTCAAGGAATGGCAGATTGGATATCAGTCTAGAGTAGGTATTTTGAGTAAAGGTTTGACTAGAGCTACCTCAAAAGCCTCTTGTACATAGATCTATTTCATAGTTAGCAGAAATAGATTTATCTGATCTAATATGGATGTGCTGATTAAAGGTAAAACATCTCTGAGCAGTCTAGTTGGGATGTGGTCTAAGAGACGTGTAAATGATTTACATTAATTAATTATTGAAATGAACTCGGCACTATCTGCAGGAAAGAAGCACTCTAAGTAAGGCTGAAGTCTAACAAACAAATGTAAAGCTATTGTACATCCAAGTTCTTCTATGCTAGTTGCAGGGAGAATCTCATCTTTTTTTTTGCTCTAGTACTTGTGAATTTATTTGTAAAGAAATTCAACGTAAACATTCAACAGATGAGTAATCAGATTTCTCCTCTACTGTGGGCTTATTTTGGAAGTGTGGTTCACAGATTTTAACTGTATAGAGACAAGAAAAGACAGCTTCCTGACCTGTTTTTTTCCTTTGATACGTGTGTTAGGAGAGCTAACTGTCAGCGCTGTGAGAGACACACAGATAGTCACAGCTTTCTATAGTGCAAACTGTCTCAATTAAAGAGTACACTTGAAAAGTGACTTATTTAGACGTCTATGGAGAACTGTGCGTTGGTTTTAGTTTTACTCCGATATTGCGCAGATGTAAAGTAATCGAGTGACGAACATCACCAGCCTTTGTCCTGCACATGCGCTCTTGTATAAAGCTAATTAGAAACCTGGTTACATGAATATATGGCAGGCTAATTGGAGTTCTTTGGGAGAAATCCACCTCGGGAATTCAGGTTTCTCTAATCACCTACCCCGATTACAGAAACCAGGTTTCCCATTTACATGAAAGGTAAGAAATCAGCTTACTGGAGAAAGCCAATTGTAATCCAGTTACTTGAGTGCATGTAAACGGACTGCACTAGCTGAAGCTAATGGGTGATGGTTGTAGATGAAAAGGAAAGGGGGTCACAAGGCTGTCTATATAAATCATGGCAATTCATTCAGCTGTTAAGCATAATGAAATATTTCAATGTGGATAAAGAAGCTACACTGAGTAACCAACAGACTCTAAAACTACGCTGTGGCTTAAAAATATGGATTTTATTAGACGGTTTCTCAGAGAAACAAATCTTTCCTTCATGCAGGTGAATTGATGCACATGGAAACTGAAATGTAAATGAATCATAAGCTAGTAATAAAACGCAAGTCATATGAGCATAATTACAGAACAGATTGCATCCGAAAAACTCTTGCTCTAGCTCAGAGCTGTGCCATGTGCTTTCAAAGGTCAGACTAATCTGAGGGGAGGCTTTTAACGGGATGATGCCAGCTGTAAACAAACAGTGTATTGACCATTCATTGTGGAGAGCGACTTTGATTTATCTGATGAATATTTTGTGGCTGACAATGCACTGACATTGCCAAGAATTTGTGGAAATTGAAAAACGAAGGCTTTTGTTTGTTAAAAACCAAATTTCCTGCATTAAACAATGGGCTCCTGTGTTGTGTGTGGAAGCTGACAGTGGAGACTGGGGATTTCTCAGTGCGTGTTCTTGGATTAATAAAAAGAAAATGCAACAACCCAGAAGATTCTGAGCACCGTACTGTGTACTGCTTTTGTTTCTTCTAAACCTGATTAAACAATCATAACCACATTCCATTCAGTATGAGGAAGAAACTACTCAAATGGCCAATAAATTTCATTTAACTTTTGAAAGAAAGAAGTGTTTCAAGAACCAATCCACATACCAGCTGTAACTGAATAAGTGAATAAACTCTATAAAAATGGCAAGTACTTTCACATGGCTAGAAACATCCAGGAGCTGCTTCTATAAAGACATCATAGACCCCAGAGAGTGGAGAGCAAGCACTTGAATATAAAAATGAGATTTAATGCAGTTAGGAAAGAGGTATTGAGTGAGTGGTAATGCTACCCAAAAAATAATTTTTCATTCATAATTTTACAAAATCAAAAGTTATAGGACATTTTCTTTAGTTCTAAACATTCGTCATAACTGTGGCCAAACACAGGCCCAGCAAAAAAAGGGACACAACCACTGAAAAGCCCAGCTGCCATGACTCAACCCTTTCTTGTGTGTATTTCATTTTGTGCGTTTTACAGTCCTCCATTTGGGAGGCAATGAATAAACAGCCTGAACTAGAAACCACAGTCTGTCATTTTAAGAAATGTTTATCTATCTGACAAACTAAACACCAACATTTAGGGGGAGTACAATAGACTTTTATTACCAAAGTGGTACCATCAAAAACTACGGGGACTAATTTCTACTAGTAAAAAAAAGAAAACAATCTGAGATGAAAAATTAAAATTTTGACTTAACTAGATTAACTTTTATTGTACTATATGTCACTGCGTAAAATCACTGGCCATCTCATTCAGATTTTTAAACCTAGTTAGCCAACTAGCACACCACCTATTGATCTGCAGCAATTATATTTATCAGTTAATGTTTCAAATATAGTATATTTCCACTTCAGTGGAGCTAAACATATATTACAAAAAATGTCCTGAAAGGCTTTCATTTCCTTACCTTACTGCTTACCATATGCAAAACCTCGATGAAACAGTCTGCAGCACAGCTGTGTTGATACTGTTCTTCTGCCTTCATTCATTGTTTAATCTCTTCTGTTTTATTTAGTTACTAATATGTTTGGCTTCCTGTTTGAATCATTTGTTGACCTTCATGGTCGTCCTCGCAGCAGTCTACTAAATAACCAGCCAGTTTTTTATAAATTCCCTCAAATGATGATGTTCTAATTAAGACATCTTTTATTTGCCACTAACTTTGTACGTTCCATATGCTAAATTGACAGAGACCCATAACCTCAAACATAAATGAAGATGATAAACACAAAGCTGTTTTGTTAAAAGCTGAAGGACATGGCAGTAGATCCCTTTGCAGTTTGTACAACAGCTAATTCAAAGGAGCTTTCAAGAAAAAAGTTTGTTGTTTGGAATGATTTCTGTAAAACTGAAGGAAGACTTTGGAAAGCTTCAGGAGAATCCCAGTAGGTTATATGAAGTTTTCCTGGGGTGGGATTGTTTACAATGGAAATGATTTCCAGAACAACCACAATTATAAAAAGATCCAGGCCTAAAATTCAGAGAATTTCCCTTTAATTTCTAAAAGCAGTATAATGTCTTATTGTTTTATTTGAGTGGCATGCTCATGACTCTTTCAACATTTTGACCCTCATTTGCTCCTGCCTGGTCTTTTCCTCACCATAGCAAGGATGTTTAATGTCCCATATGTCCTAGCACTTGGCGGATATGAATGTGTGTGTGTGTGTGTGTGTGTGTGTGTCATTGTGTGTGTGAGTGTGGTGGTTGGTCAGTGAGATGATGCAGGGGTTTGTCCAGGAGGTCTAAAGGGGGGTGCAGGTGGCACAGTCTGCCATCTGCTGTGCCACCATATTAGGACGGTGTCTCACCACCTGCTCTGTCCAGTTCAAAACACCCACACATACACATATACACACATGCACACATATGTACACAAACACACAGAAGCCTGGAGGGCAGAGATGAAATATCCTCCTCATCATCAGTTACACTGAGACCTGGAGAGCGTGACCATACATCTGACCACATGACCCTGGGATTCACATGCACTCCAGCACACACATATGCACAAATGCACATGCACATACTCACACACTTGTGTCCCTGTTTTAGCTTTTTTTTTCACCCTTGCAACTAAAGCCATGCTGTGGCTTATGTGTTCTAAATGTGCTTATATGAATGTCACTGCTTTGAAGTAAATACGAACATTTTTCTCTATCTCCAACCACCTCATTTTTGGCCTCCATACCACGTGGATAATAGACGCCATCAATTCCTGACATGTGGGTGCATGTTTGTGGGCGTATGGTCGTGTGCCACCACAATGTCACCGTATTAACCAGATCAGTACTACAATGAGTAAATAGGTCAACCACAAACCCTTTAGTGCCAATTTAGAGACAGATGAAAGGGCGTAGGAAGGCATATATCTTTATAAACCTTATTAAATGGGCCAGCATTTGTCCCAGAGGCTGGAGCAATGATGTTGTAAAAATGTTATTGATGTGGTCGTAATATAAGCTACAGTGCTCATTATGCATGTGATGATAAGTAGTCGAGATGCTGACACATTTAGGTGTGTTTTATGCTTGCCTCTATTATCAAACAGCGTAGTTTGTCTTTAATGGTCCCCTGCAGCCCCCTGCATTTAACACATCACTGTTGGAACGCAGATAAACACAATGATGGAGAAAAAGTCTCTTTGTCTTTGTTCATTGTGCTGAAATTGTTTTCAGTGTATCAAACTTGAAGCCCCCCCAAAATGTTCCCAAGCCCCCCTATAATTATGGATAATTATAATATTTTATAATTATATATACATGCATATATATCACTGAGCGCAGGTATTCACTTAACAAATAAAAGAAAGACTATGAAATGAAATAAATAAAGTCTAATTATAGTTATTATCATTTTGATTAAAATGATCGTGCTGGTTGTTGCTGTAGGTAGTCGTCGGGCATTAGGACCTAGGAGGAAGCTACATGTCGCTGCTTGTTTACTTATGTTTCCTTAGGTCCAGCCCGCTGCTTCGATTTTAAAAATGTATTATTTATGGCTCGGGACGAACTGGGATAAAAAAACAGCCCTGGCATCTTGGCGCAAACCAGCATTCAATAAAGCGCACACATCATAAACCATATCACCATATCACAAACTGCATGTCGTCTCTGATAGCTCAGCTGGTAAGGATTTGTGTCCTGACACTGGAGCTTCGAGCTCACGTCCCGGCCCCGACAGACAGACACACAAACTCACCGCACACCAAAAGCAAATCGTGCTCATCACTGCCCCTGAACTCAGTATATATTAAGTGTCCAACTCAGTCCCAACCAGCCTCATTTCATGATTGTTTCTGTGTGTTACTTTTTGTTTAATTATTATTGTGATTTTCCTAACTGATGCCTGTTATGCCTTGTTTTTTGTATATCCTAAAGTTCCAATAAAGATTTTTTTTTAAAAGTCTTGATCGTTGGTACTACCTGGTCTGTGTAGCCACTGGGCCACATCAGCACCTCACTGCCCCTAGCGTCCTGGAGCACTTCCGTTATGGGAATTCTATTTGCCGTTGCTTTTACATTTGAAGTCGCTTCGACATTCGCAGTCGCTTTTACATTTGCCGCCGCTTCAACATTTGCTGTCGCTTTTACATTTGTACGTGTTTTGTCTCTAGGGGCCACCGTAATTTAGACTTATTAAAAAATATAAAAATGTAAAAAACAATGTAGACATCCTAAAGACAGAGGAAATCAAAGGCAGGGGATGTTCCAGAGAAGCCACTGAAAGAAAATGAGCCAGAAAACAGCAGAACGGCTCCACAAGAGATAATACAATGAATAAAGCCTATTTAGGTTTAGGTAAAAATGTTTCAGCGCTCGCTATACATGCTAATTCCTTCCTACAACCCTGGGGGCTAAGCCCCCCTTGTCTTTCAACCCTAGTGACGTCCCTGCTTCTCAATGATGTCACATTCAGTCATACAGAAAAGCAGAATACACAAACACTTTCTTAATTAAAGTATTTTAGATGGATTATTTTTAATGATTGCTTGCAATTTAAAAACATCAAACACTACACAATAATTTAATGTTTTATTTATACAGAACACTGTAATTTCCAATTTTGCTATAAACACTAAACAGTGTGTCTGCTCTGTCTGTCTTTCATCTTCTGCTATTTGCACATTTCTCTTGTCTCTGTACTCTAGATCATCACCTTCCCTCTTTAAATAATCCGTTTCAATAATCCTACTACCTATGATTGATTATTAACACTAAAAAGACTGGTCCAAGTGTTTTTCATCCGTTCCAGACCAAATATTAGATGTATCACATGGAAAGCCTGTGATGTAGCCAATCCAGTGTACAAAATCTGTTCTGTCAATAAATAATTTAAGTCACATTGTTTTACACAGTCTCCTGCTTCTGGTTAACATGTGATTTGTTGCTCCATTTTGATCAACAGAACATGCACAGGCATGTCTGACAGTTGTGAGCTTCCTGTTTTTGAAAATTAGGTCTACTGTAAATGTATTACCTACATTATTGTTCCCTGGATTGTGCTTAATCCCGCTGAGAGGGGGCTGCAGAGTGGTTAGTTTCTCCCTAATAAAGCAATCAGTGAGTTTGTGCTATGCATCACTGGGGATGATGGTGAAGAATATTTTAATATGGTCTGGGTTAGAAAACAGCATGCCAGCAATTGTGGGTATTGTTAGCTATAAATATACAGTATGTATAATAAGAGGTCACTGATTTTATACTATTTTTAAATGAAACATTGCATTTAAACCACTTCTGGATCAGTGCTATAAGAGATATTGTAGATCTGCTTGATGACTCTATACAAAAATCAGTTTTTGACAGTCTAAAAATCCCACACATAATTTAAAAACAAATTGCCAAAAGCATATCTTTTGACAATAACATTATTGAGGTTTATGGGCCACAGTGAGGCCCATAAACCTTGAGTGACGGGAATAAAACGAGCGAGTAGAGCTATTTTTAGAAACCTGAAGCCACAGCCCATGGCCATGGAAAAAAAGAGGGAAGCTGGGGAGATCATTTCAGCCACCACAGGATCACTGTTCAATTCAACAGCAAGGGTGAGCTCAGATACTGTATTTATTTTCAACAGTTGTGTTTTAGCCAGCACAGTGTGGGCTGTGCTGGCTTAAGGGTTTCATTGGTTGTTGGCGTTGCACACTGTGACACTGCACATTGTCAGAAAAAAATCTAATATGTAGGGACTTTCAGTGGTTATGTAGGGGTGTGCTGATTTATACCAATGAAATTTCACAGTAAGGTGTAATTATAAGGTGCTTTGTGTCTGACCTCTAAGTTTTCATTATTACTGTATGTGCTAGGCATTTACAGAAGTGGTGAAAAAAAGTTAAGCACGCTAGTATTTTACTTAAATATACATATGCAAACATATTGTATTTCATTACATAGCAACTTCAAATGAGATGAACATTTCAAATCAAAAACTGTTTAAGGCTAAATTTATAATCCTTAATAATGTCTTTGTTTTCCATATCCAATTACATTTAGCTTTCAAAAGTTTTGCATTATGATTATTATTGCTTTCTGCTGCATGTATTTAAATATAGTATGAACAGTGTGAAAATACACAAATGACATTTAACTCTATGAAGTTATTAATGCTAACACAGTATAAGTAAGAGTCACTTTCATTTTTAATTATGTTTATAAAATTCTTTTTTGCCATTTTTTGTTTGACATAAACTGAGTAAAACATTTGAGAAACATATGGGTTCCTAAGTGGCCGAAATTCTTTTTTTTTGTATAATCTGGTTGCTAATTTTGTCTTTGGTTCTGGGCAGATAGTGTGCAATGCGTTTAATGTATCCTGGAAATCAAAACAATGAGCTAAAAGAGGCAAGAATGCTTCACAGAGTTGAGGGGAACTGCAAAGCTGGTTACAATTGTTTGTTTTCCCGATGAGTTACCCAAGCTATCCATAGCATGAGACTCTAAATCAATCCACTCTGCCCCGCCCAGGGCTCCACAAGCCTCTAAATATTAGTCATTATAAAATTACAACAAACAGAGCACAATGTACTAATCAAGAAAAAATTAAATGGAACTCTCTGTTAGAAAGACGAGCGTCACTCAAAAACTTTCAGAAACAAATGTCTCCACACTGTTGGCTGTGCTGTTCAATGAATTTAATATCTCCACTTTAAGAACTTTATGATGAAAATGTAAATCTAATAATAGGAGATGCATATATACTTTCGGTCTAAAGAAATGTTTTGGTATTGTCATAAGATATGTGTAATTGCAAACACTACTCGGACACAAGTGAATTATGTCTTTGTTAGGTATTTTTTTCAGATGCAGAAATAATGCAGAATTCTGGGCAGCAGAACAAAAAATGCAGTGCCCTTGGTCATTGCAATGAAAGACTCAGTGCAATAGTGCGGCTCTCTGTGTTTCTAATAGCTTTTTGCCAACAAGTCTATCACACAGAGGGCTAAGACACATTACTCTTTGTCTGCATGAGAAATACTAATTAGTAAGCTCAATTCATTGTTGGCCTTAGTGTTTCCATGACATTTATGGATAATTTATCCTAAAAGATGAAAAAACTCATTTTTACAGCTGTGCAAATCTCCCTGGTATCTAGCACAGTATGTACTGTAAATACTGCAAATTGTACTGCTGACCTTTTCGTGGCTTATTTCTAAAGTTGCTACAAGCTACTACACTTACACACTCTAAATCACTGAGGCATCATGTAAATATATATTCTCTTAACAACCACTGCGTTGCAGATCTTTCAATTGAAATTTTTAATACTGTATATGCAGTACACCTCAAAAGACACATTTGTTCGTTTTTACTCATGATACGTGTTAGTATCTCTTCCCTGAATATTCATGGTCAAGGCAATGATGATGTCTAAGTGGCATCTCAAAAACTGTATTGCAAGTTTATTTTTTAGAAACCCTGCTGTATCCTATAAATCACCATGACAAACACACACATGGACGCACACACAGACATCAGAGTCACACACACAGGTACATACAAACAAGATACAAGATAAGATGCTTCCCAGTACAGCACAGGCCTCCGGTCAGAAGTGATGTCAGAGAGGAGCCCTCTCACCGACATCTGCCTTAATTGAAGGAAGCCGGTGAACAAGTGGACCGGAAAATTAGTTATTCTTACCAGCCAGGCACACAGTCACTCACAAGTACAGTTGGAGACACCGATAAACACCAGTGCATTTACCACACACACACACACACACACA
>JAUBNQ010000001.1:21483291-21496666 GCA_032353495.1 Ctenopoma kingsleyae | reverse complement strand
AGTAATGAATTACAGTAGTCCAGTCTAGAAGTAACAAATGCATGGACTAGTTTCTCAGCATCACTTTGAGACAGGATAATTTTAGCAATATTCCTGAGATGGAAGAAGGCAGTTCTGGAGATTTCTTTTATGTAGGAGGTAAGGGAGACATCCTGGTCAAAGATAACTCCAAGATTCTTCACAGTAGAACTTGAGGCCAGAGCTATATCATCCACAGCAGTATGACTAGATAACATGTCTCTGAGGGTTTTAGGCCCAAATAGAATAAGCTCTGTCTTGTGTGAATTAAGGAGTAGAAAATTACAGGACATCCAGGCCTTTATATCTTTTAAACAAGCTTAAAGATTGACTAGTTGATTAGTTTCATCTAGTCCTAAATGTATTGAGTGTGTTTCCTTATAATATTGCCCAGCAGAGACATGTATAAATGTAGCAGGGGGATACTGGGAGTTATGCAAGGGCAGTGGCAGAGAAACAACAGCCAATAAGAGAGGCACACAATGTGATGAGAGATGATGAGAGACTGAACTTTTTGTGCTGGTGGTATTGGTAAGCCCCTGTTAGAATATATTGTGTTTTTATGGTTCTGTGATGGTGGTTCTACCTGCTGTGAGGTATGTTTTAATTTAATCAGATCAAGTTGTTTTTAAGTTGGTTTTACCTTGTATTAATTGTGCTTTGTCTGTTTTGAGGCAAAGCACTGACTACCGTTTAGTTACTGTTGTTTTAGGGTACTTGAGATGTTTTTAGAGAGTTTTTGCAGTTTTATTGTTTGGTTTTAATGTTTTTTAATCTGTCCTTTCTTTATAGTACTGCGGCTGGTGGTGGCCTCCATCCACAGGTGTGAGTGGTGTTTGGGAGTTCAAACACCACTCACACCTGTACCCTTTTTTTCTTTTTTTCGTGAAGTGGAATAACAGTTTATTTCAGCTTGAAGGCATGTGCCTTACTTATTCACCCTACTGTTCATAACAAACCAACAATAACTTATATGAATACTCATCATTAATAAACAGCTATGAAGATTTTGTAATTTTATTGAAGAGTATACAATGATATCGATGTCATTGGTGAGAGATTTGGGGGGACCGTGGCGCAGTTGGCATTAGTCTATGAAGCCCAGGGTTGGTGGTTCGCTTCCTGGTTCCCCACCAATTCCTGGCCACATATCCAAGTGTTCCTGAACAAGTCACTGAACCAAGTCACTTGTGCGTCAAAGGGGCAGCGTGTCCACAAAAAAGGTATATCTTTTCTTATTATTATTGCTATTATTATTATCACCTTATTTAAGTCATGTTTTCCTCTTCTTTGGTAGTGTGTGCACAGCATCTGCCCTCATCAGCACATTTAAAAAATTCTAATAAAACAATAATAACACTTTTTTAATACTTGTCATTAATAAACAGCTATTTATAATTGTAATTTTTTAAAGAATATGCAATGATTTTGATGTTGCATGTTAGTGCTACACTTTTTACCAGTGGTGTTGATATTCTCCTGGTATTTGTGATCCAAGTAGGCAATAACAGAGCCGGAGGAGCTGCTGAAACATGCATGGAAATACGTACGCTTCTTGTGTGAAGCAGCCTGCTGACTCATGTGTAACTCTGCTCTGAACACATCCTTTCAAGTATGCCTTTGAGGGAATAGCCTAAAGTGCTGTTGCCCACAAAACTCTCTTTCTCACAATGGTGAGTCAAATGAAGCAGTTCTGAACCGATTCCCATCTAGTGGACAGTTCAAAAGAATTAAATAATCAAAAGAATGTGTTTCCTCCCCACCTCTGGTTTGCAGGCTGATAACTGTATACTGATCAACTTTCTGAAGATAATCAAATGTAATTTACTTCAGAAAATAATTTGTTTGCTGTGACATTTTAATATTGCCTAACAACAATTTGTTCTGAAGTTTTTTTTTCCATCTTTTCCATCTTCTCTTCGATCAAAGTGATTCTTACCCTTTTGTCCAAGCTGTTTTACAGTTAGATTCACCTCTGTCTTCTGGGAGGTTTTTAAATAATGATTCCATTGGTGGTGCCCTTGGTGGCAACAACTGCATTTGTTTGCAGTAACTCCCACTCTTCTTTGCAGAATTGTTTTAATTCAGCCACACTGGAGGGTTTTCGAGCATGAACGGTCTGTTAAAGGTCACGTTACAGGCATCTCAATTGGATTTAAGCTTGGAGTATGACTAGACCACTCCAAAACCTTTTTTTTTTCCCCATTCAGAGGTGGACTTGCTTGTGTGTTTTGGATCATTGTCTCTTTCTTATTGTTGAATAATGAACTGACCTTAACTGAGGCAAGTGAGGCCTACTGTTCCTACTACCAAAATTAATAACTTTGGTAGTATTTGTTAGTCACTCCTGGGAAGGTGCACCACCATTTTCTCCATTTGCAGATTATGGCTCTCATTGTGGTTTGCTGGAGTCCCAAAGCCTTAGAAATGGCTTTGTAACCCTTTCCAGACTAATACATGTCAATTGCTTTGCTTCTCAACTGTTCTTGAACTGCAGCATGATGTGTTTCTTTGAGATCTTTTAGCTTCACTTTGTGTAATATTAAAATTTGTTTGTGATATATATGCAAAAATATAAAAATTAAATAAAATCAGGTAGAGGGCAAATACATTTTCACAGCACTGTAATTTCTAACTCTTTTTCCACACAGTTACCTTGTTTGTTTTTTACATAGGTCACAAATGTTTGTCTGCTGTGGTGCCTAGCACACTTAATGGAACCTTTAAGGCTTTCGCCCCCACCAAGGTGTATTTACTTCTGGAGACCATAACAAGCCCTACAGGAGTGTCCAAACTGTCTAAAAACGAGGATGTTCAGACACATGATGCACACTTCACGCACACACGTGCTCATGCACATGGACACGTACTGTATTCTTCATCAAACCATTACACCTCCACATCGCCAGTTGGCTCCCCACTGAGATGCCTTCTGTTCAGCAGACAGATTCTACATGCTTACAGCTAATGGATCTCAACTGCCATATATTCATGTCCCCTGGAAGAAATAAACTCTGTGTTTCTGTGTGTATCTCTGTGTGTGGGATATGTGTACATTTTCATCTATTCATTTCCCCCAGATGAGATATATTGAGCTTATGTGCCAGTTCCAGCACAGCCATTCGGAGAGCAGCCGACACAGAGCTCTGATGGCCTCCCGTGGAGAGAAGCTATTAGCTGCATGCTAAATGGTCCCAGTGAAGATGCTAACATTAGCTTGATCCCTCACTGCAGTCATCTCAATGAGCAGCACCATTATTTACATGCGGAGTGATGTACGGAGTTGTTATAAGACTAAATAATTGTTTATGAACATCTATGGTAAGTCAAAGGTGCAAGTCACATTCACTCATACTAGATTTTAGAGGCTCACATATTTTTACAACAAAAATGAACAATGCAGGCATGGGCATAGACACGTGTCTACAGTGTGAAGTGTTTATATGTACATGTATACCCATAAATCCTCTCCCTGCTTTCTCTATCTCAGCTTGTTCCTCTTTCTGTGCTCCCAATCTAACATAGGTCAGCCATTGTTTATCTCCTCTGTTAGGTTCCCACAAGGCAGTATTACGTCCCCCCCCCAAAAAAAACAAAAAACAAAAAAAGAAAAAAACACTGCCCACTCAGCAATCAGGGTGTCAGAATGAGTCTTTTTTCTCTTGTGGTGAAAACATTTTCTTTTGGACTTTTTCATAAAATGTAATAGAAACTAAACTCTGTGATTTGTCAGTTTGCTTGAAAATGTAATAACCTGACAAAAATATGACTTAATTGTACTTTTTTTAAAAATATAAATAAGTTTGATCCCTGCAAGACACTTAAATAACATAATTCTAGATGATTCCAAAATTAGGACATCAATTAGTAGCAGATGAGGTGATCATAATTTGGTATAACAGGAGTGTCTACAAAATGCTCAGTCTTTGCAAGTAAATATGAGTCATGGCTCACTGCTTTGTGCCAAAGCTCATTAAAGAATTGTTAATTAACTCAAAATGTATATTTCTTTCCTGATTTGTTTTCAAAAGTTTCAAAGACAGAGAAAGGAAAGAAAAGAATTTTTTTTAGTGCATAAAGGCAAAGGGGGGAAATTACTGTTACTGAAAGCATGTGACCTTTGAGCCCTCTGGAGCCATTCATGAGAAACAATGATGATACTGTAATGAATGTAGCCAGCCAGGCGGGTACAGGAGTACTTTGGAAAACCACACAGTCAGAACGCAGTCCAACCCTGCATCCAGAAATGCAACTTGAAACTCTTTTATGCAGGGTGGAAGGCATACATCAATTCAGTGCAGAACCGCTGCCAAGTTCTCAGCTCAAGCTCACGTCAGATGGACAAAAAAAAACCAGTCGTGCTTGTTTAAGTGAAAACAGTGAAAATCTTTTGTACTTTTCTCAGATAAAAGTTAAAGCAAATCAACAAATTGTGTTTTTTATGCATTAAAAAAATTTACTTCACAACATAAAGGCTCTTATAACTTAACTGCAGAGTGGGGAGTGTACAGACATATAAAATGAGGGACTAACTGGAGAAGAAAATAGCAGCATAGGATGCTAATGTTGCTCAGTGTTGTATATAATGTTGTTCATTATCTGCTGGATCTGTTTGCTAATGTTTTCTATACAAAATACACATAATAAATAAAATAATATTAATAATAAAAATAAACGTTGGCCTAACAACCTCTCTATAATACAAAATATGACATAGTAACCATGACCCAACAATAAGGGGCTTAAACAATATGAATGATGTAAAATACTTCTATCAGTCGAAATACTAAATGCAACTTTGACTTATCTTAGACCAGCTTATTAATGAAGATCTTTTGGAAATAATAATTGTCACATCAACCTCAATGTAAGACATGCAACATTAATCAGTTTAAGAAATGTATTGTGGAAACCAGAAAGCGGAGAGTGGAAAGCAGAAAAAAAGTTTCAAAAGATCACAGATAAAGATATTATGTCATTGTGTGATTGGGTGTTCTTGAAGGAGAAATACATTCAGAAAAAACTGTCACATACAGTATACTGTTAATATACAGTGGGGATTGTAGCATAAGGAGAGACAGATCACGAAAACACTCGATTTAACACAGTTTTATCTCAAAACCAAATCAGAAGCTCATTATACAATCACAGCATACTGCTGCTTGGTGTATAATGGAGGCTTTTGCTACATCAATGCTGAACTGTTAAATTGCCTGGCTCCCAATCAGTGTTGCACATTTTGTATGTATTCTTTCCAAAGCTCTCAATAATGTTGTAGTTAGGATATTTTCCTGCGTTCTCTGCAGTCATTGTTTTCCATTCCCGTTGGTACACTATAAAATCAACATGCAGTGACACTTGACACTTGCTTCAGCAATACGTAATATTGGCAGTTTATTAAAATCATAGTGTTGTTGCTTGAGAGTCTGTTTTTGACATCCAGTAAAGCTAATGCATTCTTGGATGCTTCCCTGGTGGTGTACAGTAAGGGCACACCACTCCTCACTTTACTTCATAACTAAGGGACAGCATGATATTTTCTATGCTAATTTAGCATGACAACAGTAGATATGCAAATTAGACCAAATTAAAACAAATGTGGCTTTTTTTTGTGTCTGGAGCTCAATGTGATGACGTGAAGGTCACGCTTGAAAATCCACAATAGCTTTAAGAGATTTCTGCTAATGTATGTGTTGCTGTTATTTTGCTTTGTACTTGGAGACCTCCCAACAACCACAATCTGACAGGCTGTGATGCTTGTGGCAGGCAAAGCACATCTACATTTGAATCGCTGAAAGGTTTAGTTTTTTAAAATTCATTAAGAAATAAAAACTGGATCAATACTTAAAACATTTTGTGAACTTCAAATAAATCTTGAGGCTTTTATTTTCTTTTGCTTTCAACAAATTAATTCTGTCATCTGAAAAAAAGTGAAACTGAAAAGTGCATTTTTTTTTTTCATCTTCTTTTGCGAGACAACAAACAGATGTGTCTTGTTGATTCAGCAGACTGTGGCATGAGTGTCTCTTCAAGCTGATGTGTGCAAAACCTTTATTTACAGTTATGTTGATTACGTACTTGCCATCTCTGGAAATTGTCAAGTAATGTGGAAAATACGGCACCTGGTGCAACTGGAAGCATCTTGAAACTGACAGTGTTTTTTTTATTTTGAACATGTGTTATTACATCTGTCTGCTGCGGTTGGAGAAGATCTAATAGTGGGTTCAAATCCATTTGAATGCAACGATGAAACAGTGCAGTCCTCTTCTAAGTAGAAAAAAAGTATTTATATTACTTGTCTGGCATATTACATTGCTCTCCACACTGAAGGAAAATAGGTAAAAGAACTTTACAAATGAGACACTTTATCCTCACTTATCTATGCTCTGGTTAAAATGTGTTATTAGTCACGGATTACAGCTTTAAAAAGACTTTAGTTCATTTCCAGGAGAACAGTAACAAAGAAGGCATTCAGGCCAACAAACATTGACATTTGAGACATTTTCTGGCAAGATATCTGGAGTTCTAACCAACACCCACTCCTCCCCTGTGGCTCCAGTATTCAGGGCTATGCTTTGAAAATGGAGTAAATGTTTAATTAGTCACCGTAATGAATAGTTAACAGTTGTATTATCTTGTTGTGTCTTGCTCTCGTTCTGGTGTACCTCTGCGCTTGTACTCCTCATGGCTCCCCTCCATTCTAAATAAGTGATGAGAAATGCCAACGCATGGGTCCGAAGAAGACAGGAGACGGAGGAAGGTCTGGAACGTAGGAGACAAACAGGGATTTGTGGCTGTGCTTCTTTTGCTGTAGTTAGACCTGCATGTTTTAAAAGGCCACGCTGAGCATGTAGACTAATCCTAATCCATTTATAAACATCACTTTGGATTAATAGTGTGTACAAATGTGTATGTTGACGGACATTTGTGCGAGCGAATGTGGGCTTGAGCTGGTGAACTCACTAGCTCTTCACAACAAGCTGGAGCACACATCCAACAAGCATCGACAGTCCAGCAGCACCTTTGCTTGAATAAACCATGGCAATAATTCATCTTAGTATTAACTCATCACTAATTCATATGTCTTCAATAGACACTGCTTAGATACACAAGATGGAGAAGGGGGAAGATAGGGAAACGGTGAGTGCTGACATGAAGAACGAGACAGAGAGAAAACAGAAAAGGTGAGAGGAGCAGGTATTGCTTAGTGCTGCACAAACCATGGAAGCCAGCGTGGCCATTTCAGCTAAATTGGCTTTCACTCAAAGGCGAATAGACATTTTATTCATCTCATAAGAAGGCAGCATGCCAATATGGCCATTAAGTAGGTATTTCCTTTACAACAATTAGCTCTCATACTGTGTTACCTCATTTGTCACTTGTCAGATACCTTGCCTTTTGATTTATTTCTATACCGAAACAAGCAATGAATACAACTAAAGAATTTCATTGCTGGCATATAGCAAAAAAAAAAACAAAAAAAAAAACGCTGGGGTCACTTCGACCTTTTACTTCATATAGCATTATTTATCATTTTGTTTATTGTGTTTTATTTGTTGATTTTTAATCCCCCTGGCTCAAAGGGAAAAAAAGAAATCATGTTGTTGCCAAGCTTAATCCACTGAAGTTTGACAGTTTCATATGGATTCTACTAATGACTGTACATTCTGCAAACAGCTTGCCAAATACCAGCAGTTGTCCTGGCTTTCAATTATAACACCAATTTTCTACTGACAGCAGATTAATTATGCTCTAAAATAAACATGTATTGTCGATATTCTGCAGCATCTGAGCATGAGAAGTAAGCATACAGACCTACATTTGCAGAGGCACATGCACAATGCTCTTATGTTAACCTTGCTGCAGTCTTAGCTGTCAGTCATTCTCCTCTGACAAGCATGAGTCACACCTATGCCTTCTCTCATTGGCCAGTGACAACTCATGACTAACCTGTCCTCTGAGGAAATGGGACAGCGGCTATTGATGGAAATGAATGAGGGATGAAGGATTTATGTGTGCATGTGTCAGTGGGCGTATTAGGAGTTGATGACTCAGGCTAAAGAGTGCCTAACCTGATCTGCTCTCCACTTAAGTCACACACCACCTACTAATAAAGGCAATAGATGTACTTTTGTTTCTATTTCTGTATGTCTTAAGGGTATGATTGTAAAGGTTTTCAATTTTTTTCAGTGTTAACACTGTATTTCTGCTCATATGCTAATGAACAATAAATGCTTTAACCTAAATTCTATTTCGCACAGGGTTTTCCCTTTAATAGGGCTCCAGTGGCCTGACCACATATCTTTGGCGAGCAGCAGACTGAAATTTGCATGTACATGCTGGACCAGTCGGGATTAGAATGAGCTGCTACAGATTTACTTGAGTTGGACTTATTTTAAAAAAGGACATGAAGACATGACACCAGCAGCATTTCAAAGATGCTATGTATTAAAGAGAAACCAGTGACTATACTATAAGATGACCTTGTCTGCACTCTGTGAGTCCCATTGTGGTAACCATTCTACATCTGGCCTGCTATGCCTGGTATATCAGCGGCAGGGCCCCATTATCAATGCTGTCAGCATTTTGGGGAATTTGTCCAAGTATTCAATGTCGAAGACAAATAAATATGTGTCTTTTTCTACAAGATCACTATGAACTGATCTCCCAGTGGTGGTCAAGGTTGAGGCCCATTCTTGTCAGTATATTCATACTTCTGTTATGCCCTCCATTCTGGCTTAGCTGTTGCTTTCCTGCTGCAGCCTTGTCTGTTAAAAATGATATTTCTGTAAGAATGAAGTGCTAACCTATTTTAAGGGGGACATTATTACAGCCATTGTCAACATAAGGATAATTATTTTGACAGAAATGTTAATGATAAAGATAAAGCAGAAGTTGCAAATATGTAGAGATTGAACATAAGAGCAATATATTCAAACATGTTTCTTTTCCACTGCAGCATAATTATTTTTATGGCTACATGGATGTTTATACCCTCACAGCACATGGTTAAGGTTAGGGAAAGATTGCTTAGTCTGGCTTAATTAATAAAAAGTTAATAAACACAGTCTTTCCCTGATCTTAAAGCTGATCTTAAAGGGCTGCATGAAATCAGTCTATCCACACAGACACAACTCTCCATTTTAACATATGTTTTGGAGGCTTTTTTCATTATACAGTGCATTCAGAAAGTATTCACAGTGCTTAACTTTTCCCACATTTTGCCATGTTACAGCCTTATTCCAAAATGGATTAAATTCATTTTTTACCTAAACATTCTAAACGCAATACCCCACAGTGACAAAGTGAAAAATGTTTGCTTGAAACATGTACATAAGTATTCACAGCCTTTGCTCAATATTCTGTTGAAGCACCTTTGGCAGCAGTTGTAGCCTCAAATCTTTTTGAGTATGATGCTACAAGCTTGGCACACCTTATTTGGGCAGTTTCTCCCATTCTTCCTTGCAAAACCTCTCAAGCTCCATCAGGTTGGATAGGGAGTGTCAGTGCACAGCCATTTTCAGATCTGATTCTGATTCTGGGCTCTGGCTGGGCCACTCAAGGACATTCACAGGGTTGTCCAGAAGCCACTGTTTTGTTATCTAGGTCATGTACCTAGGGTTGTTGTCCTGTTGGAAGATTAACCTTCGCCCCAGTCCGAGGTCCAGAGTGCTCTGGGTCAGGTTATCAGAATCAGAATCAGAAATACTTTATTAATAATAATATATGCTTTATTGATCCCCTGTCCACAAAGGGGAAATTCTTTGTGGACAGGCTGCCCCTGTGAGGGGCACCTCAAGAAGGTGTCTTGTCCAACGACACCTCAACATGTAGCCTGCTGGGCTATATGTTATATGTTATATATGTTCATTCAACATATACAGTATGTTGCATTGAATCATAATCCATCTAGTGATTATGTTCTCTATAAAATGATATTGTGGCCATTGTATTTTAGATGCACAGGTATGGAATTTTTAGGAGACAGGGTTACCTGCTTGGAGGTGCAGACTTGTGTTGTGGAGGAAGTGAGCCTGCATTAAACTGTAAATTAGCAGGTCTGATCTATACCCTGGCCTATTTTTTAAACTGTAGTAGTGGGCACAGTCTTGACTTTAGGCAGGATACAGCAGGCCTATGTGAACAAGGCTATTCTAAAATTAAGACACCAGAGGGTCCTGCAGTCCGTGGCCTGTTTGGTGTGTTACTTTGAGTCCTTTCCAGCAGTTTCAGAGAGCCTCACTTTAAGCCTCTCAGGCAGCATGCAGGCTGCCCTGTCTTTTTGGTGAAGGTTGTGGCTGTGTGCAGATATGAATCAGCAAGAAATTTGATGTCAAGTTGGTCTTTTTTCAGATTTAGACATGACTCAGGACTGAGTATATACTGAGTATATATTAATCGATCCATTTAATATTGTTTTAAGAAGATTAATTTTGTCTTCCACTTTAAACTTTTTAACAAATTATATGTTGTTATGCTAGTGTTTTGTGTATGTATAGCATATGCTAATTCATTTGCTTCCATTTAATGTAATTCAACCTTTAAACATGATTGGCGTTAGTGTTATGACCTGCCCTTTGGGGTCTCTTTCTGTGATTGAAGCACAGTGAGTAAGGCACATAATGCAAATTTCACTTCTATAAAACAGTATCACATCTACCCAAGAAGGAAATATTTGATATTAGTTTCTTACCCTGCAATATTGAAAGTTCCACTGTGACTTTTAAATTTTTAATCAGCTACATTTAGGAAGGCAGTCAGACAAGCTGTGGACCAATAATATTGCTTGATTTATACTGAGTAGGTCCATATCAGCAGCAGGTCACACTTTAAATGTTACATCATAATTAATGTATCATGAATAGGGCTTCTTCATTATGAAGCAATATGTAGATTCCCTCTTCCTCCTCACTATGCAATGTAATATTCTGGTAATGGAAAAGCCTTTCAACTCCTTTTTTTTTTTTTTATGTAACTCACATTTGAATATCTTCCCAGTTAAAATGCAAGAGTGAATTTATTGAGCATTGTCAACCAAGTAAATTACGTTTTATACTACATTGCTTAATAATTTGTGAACTCTGCTGTATCTGCTGTAACAGACTGTTAATGTAACTATAAACTAATGATGTGCATTTGATTGTTGGATCCCATACACTGACATGTAATAATTATTAATACTTTATTGATCCCCTTGGGGAAATTGTTGTTTAGACAGCTGCTAGACCTGTGTCAGCGCTACTACGGGGTATCAGTGTCTTGTCCAAGGACACCGAGACATGTAGCCTCAAGGGACTGGGAACCGAACCGCTCACCCTCGGGTTTGAAGACGACTGCTCTACCCACTGAGCTATCATCCCACCCCAGTGTACTTGAGAACACCTCCAAGGACAATAAGTAACATGAACAAATTGTATACTAAAGACCACACAATGTATGTGTGCAGGTTTGACATTCACTGAGTCTGTAGAGGCTAACTGTCAATTAACTTCAGCCTTGGCTTGCAAACAAGGGTTGTATTTTCAACCATTTGCTTCTTGCATAAAATAGCCATCTGTAAAATTGTCATTGTGTGTTAGTGGGAATGTAGCCTATATTTTCAGGTAGTCATCTTCATGCCACTTTTAATAATAGTAAAAATGCTAGGAGAGCCATTTCGGGGAGATGTGGAGTCAGCGGAGTCAGTGTATGTGAAGTGTGTATGTGCATGCGTGGTGGGGTGGGGTTAGTCTGAGACTGGTGATGTAGGAAGTTAGGCTGTCACTCTTGGTTGTGCTGCCAACTCAGCTGCTACTTTCTTCTACACACTACGGTGGATATTACACACACACACACACACACATTTTAGTGTGCCCTCTCTTTCAGACATACACTTCAAAAGCCCCATCTCTCTGGGTGTGATGTAACTTCTTTTCTGGCCGACTTCACATTGTTTAGTAATTGCATACGTTCATCTTCTTTTCTTTTTCTTACTGCTTGTCATTCTCAGTCAGTCTTCTCTTATGTCTTCCTTAAATGGCTAATCAACATAAAATTGCTCTGTATTGCAGAAGATCTGGTCTAAAATGCTTCATTCATGTACAGTACCTTAACATGTACCATCATTTGTTTTAATGTAGTGGTATGTATTATAATGCTGCCACCGCCATCACATTTTCTTGAATAAGAGTTTCTTATTTTCAAAAGCTGCCTATGTATTCATTAGGGTGAGCAGTAATGTAAATGAGGGACTTGCAAGTTACTAAAACATACAGTATTTGATTTGTTCTATATGCCACGTGCTTATATGTAATATTTAAGTTACTGTAATTACTAATTTCCAACTTGTTGGTAGCACTGATCTCAACTTCCAATTGGTAATTATAGTAATTAAAAACATATATCCACCTTGGCCACTATTAATAGGGAACTGTCCAAGAAATATGGAGGTCTTTACATCAGATAGAGACTTCTGTTTAATGGAAGAAAACTTTAGATTTAATGGATATAATGTTATATTAATAACTTGTATGATAACAGAGTTGGTCAATTTTTGTTGACCAGCTGTGTAATTATACAACCATCTTGATGTAATGAATGCCTTCAAGGCTTGCAGATGGGAATCTCTTTCCATCTCTAACATCTATCCCATATGAAATGATTGCAGCTTAGGCTTTGTTCAGACAGCTTGCATTGTAATGCAGCCCCTTGCAGAAAAACAAAGCAGGGGACTGTGGGTGGGCAAGTGTTGACGATGAAGTACAATCTGGGATCAATAGTTGGAGAGATGAAGTGTGTGGTTAAAAGGCTTGTTAGATGCCAAAACACAGTGCAGTGGTTGTAATACGCACAGACGGGATAGCAACGATCCGGTGACAACAGTTTAATCGGTGGTCATAACTATCTTCGTAAGATCGTAAACACCAGAAATACAGTGTAATTTACCTATTTTTATATTTCAACCTGGACAGAAATGATGGTCCAGACTGAGGTATACCATCCTTATCATCCACATGCTTGTAATACAAGTTTTCTATAGTTTCATTTTCATTTTGAAATCCATGACTTTGGCTTATTTTATTATTTGTCAGTGTGTGTCAGTATCAGTTTGAAGTTTATTTGCCCATACTCAGCCTGGTAATTTTGTCTAACTCCCCACATAACAACAGCAAATTAGGCTGCCTTTCTCTTCACAGGCAGCCGACAGATTCTGGAGAACCAATTACAAACACTTGCAGTTTCTTATGGGTGATGTGCGGTCTTGGGATGGGTATTTGTCATTAAGAGTGATAGTGAATGTGCATAAGATAGATAGATAGATAGATAGATAGATAGATAGATAGATAGATAGATAGATAGATAGATAGATAGATAGATA
>JAUBNQ010000001.1:21465368-21482608 GCA_032353495.1 Ctenopoma kingsleyae | reverse complement strand
GATAGATAGATAGATAGATAGATAGATAGATAGATAGATAGATAGATAGATAGATAGATAGATAGATAGATGTGGGAATACATGTGCACATAAGCAATTCTGAAGGTCTCTTCAGGGGAGTGAAGAAATCTTGCAGAGAGATGGATTTGTGGGTGTTGATATGAAATATTTATCTGACTGTGTCTCTAAAGATTTCTGAGAGTTAAGTATCAATTTAAGGCCCTTAGGAACATGAGCTATCTGGCTTTTCTTAACTGCATGACACCGCTTCCAGTCAGCAAAGAAAAAAGAAGAAAGGACAGTAACAGAAACAGAGACATTCATCACTTCAACAGAATTTAATGTAATTTTAATATGTTGACAATATTGAATGCATATACAAGAAGGGTAAGGGTGAGATGTAAAGGTGGAGCTGGGTAAGGGGTAGGAGGGGTAGGAGGAGGGAGTGGATAAAAGGTAGAGGAAGGTAAAGGGGAATGGGTAAAGTAGGAAGGGTAAGGGATAAAAGTAGGTTGAGTGAGGGGTAGAATGGAGGAGAGGGTAAATGTAGGGAGGAATAATAGGGAGGTAGGAAATGGGGATAGGGGTTTAGGGGTACTTTGCTGTAGCTACCCACGTTTCATCTTTTTCTTCCCCCTCTTCTTCTTTGGCTTCCTTTCTTTTTTCTCATTCTTAAGTTTCCCGTCACTCATCTCTGATTCGTTTCCCACCTTGTCACATTCTTTCATTTCCTTCACCTCATGCTCCTTTTTAATCTTGTTCTCCAACTGCACCTTTGTATTGGCGACGAGCTCCTGAAAAGAGAAAAAAAAAGTATTTTTCTTCCACATCCAGAAACAAATTCTCAAGCAATTTAAAACAAGCTGTGTGAATCCAACAGGCCATTATTCGGCGGTCAAACAAACAGCTGAGACTTCGTACCAGAAGCAGTTTGTTCTTGGAAATGAGGACGTTGATCTGCTCGTCAGTCTGACTCTCCTTCTTCCTCCATTCCTCCTCCTTCCTGTGCCACTCCTCACAGAGCAGGTTTCTTTCATGCTCCACCTCCTGCACTTTTCTCCTCCAGCTTTCCTGCATGTGAGCCATCTCCTGCTGCAGGCTTCTCTCCAGAGCGTCACATCTTGTCGTCCAGTGCTCTTCATTCCCCTTTAGCTCCATGTCTTTTTTAGCCAGCAGACCCAGACAGTCGATGTGGGCTTTTGTGCGAGCCTGCCTTTTCTTTGTGATCCTTCTGAGTAGCTCATCTTTCTCTTTGAGTTGCTCTTGGAGCTGGCTCACCTCTACCTGGCTTCCATCTTTCAGGAGGCCAATCTGCTCCTTCAGGGCTTTGTTTTTCTCACTGAGGGACTTTATCTCATTGACTGCAGAAATAAGAGCATTTTTGAGGCTCTGCACAAGTGAGTTCTGAAGCAACTGGTCAGTGTTCTGCACTGCACCCAGCACATGCGGTTTTGGGCCATAAAAGGCAGCGTTAACATAAATTGGTCCAGATACCTGAAAAACACAATCAAATGAAGTACATGTCTTAGAATCTAGTTCCATTTAACACAACCTGTACACTGTTTTATACAAATGAATCTAGTGTAGTTTACTGAAACAGTTTTATCTGAAACAGAGAACAACATATAAGCTGGTATATATGAAGATTGTAATGTGATAACCAATCATTTTTTATGCTATTTAATATTATTATACAGAGTATAATGTCAAAGTGTTGGGATTTTTTTTGTTTACCTCTTTTTACTTTTACAACATTATCACAGAAATGCTGCCATATCTATTCCTAGTTTTGCCTGAGTTCGGGTTACTATAGATAATTTTGGTTAAACTTGTTTGGGTGAAGGTTTTTAATCACGTATGTTTTTGGATAGTTTACTTTTTTCATTTTGAATCCACTCATTAGAGACAATGGCAGCAAGGTTATTGTACTTTGGCAACTTCAAAGAAAAAATATATCTCAAGATGCCAAAGCAGGGTTTGAATCATAGACTTAATCATTAATTCACACTTTTCTGTTTTTATTTTAATTACAAATTATTAACTGCAATGCATCACCTTAACGAACAGTATGGAAATGTAGTCAGTGTTAAAGGTTTTGACAAAATATGAATAAATAACAGGTAAAGGTAGGCTGACCTAGATAGGAACAGTACAAAAATTATTGTGAAATTGGAAAATCTTACCTGGATTCTTGAGCTGAAATGCCTGTCCATTTCTAGATTCTCAAAGGTCTAGATGGTCATTTTTTATAGATGTAAATTGAAAAAAAAAATCTACATTATACTTTATAATACATTATATTTATATTGCAGAGAGTCTGATTACAGAAATACCAAAATTCTTTTATTGGCTTTGGCTAATTAACAGACCTTTACTGTTATAAACACTGTTATTGAAATTAATTAAAATTTTAACCTGTTGATGAGCTGCTCACTCAAAATGTCTGGTGGCCCAACAGACCCACTGATATCTCTATCCATTTTCTTAATGCATGAAAATGAGGAAATTCCCCTCAGTTTATTTAGCTCATATTGGTATTTATCTGTATTTATTTTCACTGTTCACTGTTAGATTGACCTCTAAGAAGTTGAGTAAACATAATATCCTCCATGAATTGCTGAGGAGATGCACCCAAATATGAGTATTTATATCCAGCATACAAGCCAGACTTAATTTACTCTACAATACTCTATTGATGTTATTATGAGCTACTAAAGATAATTATTGTTATTCTGTGTCTTACAAAAGACATATGCCAATCTGTGCTTGTCATAAAAATAAAACGTTTATTTTCTTGATTTTGTGGAACCAGGAAACCGACAACATGATACAGTTTAATTAGGTTTCTTATTTAAACATTATGATATTCTTTTCTCATAAACCAGGATAATTTGATTTCAAATCTGGCACTGGCTCAAACATTGTTTAATAACTGAGTCGTGGCACAGACCAGATTATGTAGGTGTGAGGACGGACTTGAAGACTGAAGAGGGAGTTGTAATGGCTGGATAAATGGATTGGGAGTATCCATGCAAGGAAGAGAGGAAAATGCATTAGCTGGATAGGGAATAACTGTGGGAAGAACGGTAAATAAACTAATAAGATGAAAGATTATAGAGATGGGTATAGCTATTCCACAAAAATTTTACTTTTCAACAGCTGCTGAGCAAAGCTTAATATCAAAGGAATATGTATTAGCATCTATACACATTTTCTCAATACTACAGTAGCATTCAGTTATAGACATGTTTGTGACCCTTTCATGAAGTTCACTATCCAATGTCTTTTTTCCTGAGTCCTGAGGACTCAGGACTGAGTCCTGAGTTTTTAGCCCTGTAAACAGTGTTAACTTCACTTCTTGTGTGGTACAAAGCAGGTGTATGTAAAATGGATTTTAATACTCACTGAAACCAGCTACCTGCTGAGGCAAAAAGCAGTGCTATCAATAATAATATATACTTTATTAATCTCCTTGGAAAAATGTGTGTGGAGGACAGCTGCAAAATAGGCATGAAGACTTTAGGGTTCAGTGTCTTGTCCAGGAACACTTTGACATGCGGCCAGGAGTCAGGGGAACTAGGAGTCAAACCATTAACCCTTCATAGACAACTGCCCTACCAACTGCGCCATAGTCACCCCTACAAAGAGGCAACACTACAAAGATACATATAGCTGAGGGGAATCAAATGAGTTACAATTCTTTGTGGGATGTTATCAGCAGGTGACCAGTTTACATGTCGTAATGTGATCCATTGTTGTTACAGAAATACAGAAACCTTTGTGTATAGCAGCTTGAATTTTTGGCCACACACGTTAAATGTTATAATGCCATTTACTGGCCAGTATCTGTTATGTCCATACCCTGCTTCTCCTGCCAGTGGGCTCAGTAGGTGGTTATTATGCAATACCATGTGGTGGACCTTTGTTGTCATAGTGATAATAATAAATGCAGAGCAACAAGGTTGAGGCTTCAAACTGCACACTTTGGAGGTTTGGGCTCAAACACAAGTTCACTAGACTTAAGGTTACAAGATTTACTAGTAAGTATTCAAGTATGTGTTTTGTTTCCCACCGATCCAGCCCAATCTCCTCCATACGTGGTATTTGTTGCTTTTAATTCACATCACCAAGTGCCACTCTTGTTTCTGTCTTATTTACTACAGCTGCTAGGTGTTGCCAGATTACACCTGTCGCTTACAACTACCTACAGGTCAGAATGTGCAATGACTTGACTCTTGAATCAGCTATTTTGGGGTAGATGAAACAAACAGTTTTGGGAAAGACTGTGGTTGTGATTGTGCAGCTGACCAAGTGCAAACTGTGATCCTGTCTGTGAACAATACTTCATTACAACCAATCTCACACAAGTTCTGTCATAATTCCTAGTTTCTGTCTGTCATTTCATAATCTTGTCTAGTCTGTCTTGCAGATCTAATCACTCCCCTCTGCTTACCTGTGCTCTTCAATACCTGCTCCTCCCTCTCACACACCTGCTGCTCAGGTCCTGCAATCAGTGCCTGCATATAAGCTTGCTGCTTATGCTTGACCAGATTACTTGATCTCTTGTGCTTCTTCTTTCCTTGCAAAGATTGCGTTGCCTTTGTCTCCCCTGCTCATCTCATGAACCTTTATGGTGTCAGAGCTACTTAGACTTGTTTTTGGTATTGAGGGCTCTTTGGTTTAAGACACTGAAGTTAATGCAGTCTGCTAACACTGCTTACCTGTGCTTCCTGTTTTGCTGCATTACTTACCTGGCTATCATTTATATGTTGTGTTTGCCTGTGAAGAGTGAATTTAACACTGTTTCTCTGCTGAGATCTTGATTGTGATTGAGTCATCACAATTTTCTAATGCCTACACTGAACAAGCTCAATTGTCCAATATGAAAATACAGTAGTTCCTAGGGACACATAGTGGATAAAATGTGGTGCTTCTTAAATATTTTGTGGCTTATGAATATCTATAACATTGCATAGCACTAAATGTTGTAGTTTTTCATATCTTTTTGCTTGTGCATGAGAAATACAAAAAAATAAACACAATCGAGGCGAGCCAAGGCAAAGTGGCCTTACTAGTTGAACTTTTCTATACATCCATAAGTGCCAAATACTTCTATCTATATTTCACTGCTAAACATCTCAAATCATTAGACATTACAGTTAAAAATGAATTCATTTGCTTAGCCTTTCCCCCACACTCCATTTCCCTTTAATGAGCCAAGTGTCATTGGGATCAGTGATAATGACAGCAGATGCTAGAGAGCAGAACGAGGAGGAGTCTGTCAAATATACTGTAGCCGCACTTGCTAACTTCAGTCACTTCATTCTGCCTGGCTGAATGGAGTCAAGTGTTATTGCCCATGACAGGAGTGGGTTTGAGATGGAAATCACTTAAAAGGCATGAATCTGTTGAGATGGGTTCCGGGTGAAAAAGATCTCTCTTCTTTCCCTATCGCTATGAAGTAAAACCCCTTTTTGTTTTTCCACACTCATTCTCCTCACCTACTCGCTTTCTCAGCTCATCTGCGACACTCGCCTCCCCCTCATTTCTTCAAAAAGTGGGAAGCGCTCACGTAACATCATCCATGCCAACACCCTCATCATCATCTTCATCATCACCGTCATTACCCTCATTGTCATCCTCTTTTTGGTTACAGGCACTGCAGTTTCGAATTTAATTGGCAACTTGAAGTAGCATCAGAAGTTATCTGCTTCTCCCCAGTGAGGCGACCTCCGCCTCGTTCTCTTTCTTCCTCCTTGTAGTTTTCTGAGTCGTGTCATTGCAGTGTGATGTGGGTAATTTGCAGATTTGAAGATTCCTCAGCAAACGAGCAGTACAGAACAAGTGGTTCCCTAGAAAGCTGTGTTTTTTCTCCGAGCACTGAAAAAGGAAGGTGTCACAGTGCGTATAGTGCTGCTGCTCTGGATTAGAAGCCCAGGTTGGAAACTATGAGGACACAATGAAACATCGTATGCTTTCTGTTCTATCTAGCTGATAAAGCACGGGAATTGGTTGGGAAAAGTGCCTGTATAGCACTTCTTGTACAGATCACAATCTTTCTGAGCCCTAGTTAGAGATTGCATGAAGCAAGGAAGCATTGATCAATGTTAAATGTTTGATTAACTTCCTGCTGACTATATCTAAAGGAAGAAGAAACTTGTATAAGTTACATGTGTACTGACATGCAATTAATCCAGCATTTTCCAAAAGAAAGAAATGTATTAAAAAAAAAAAAAAGAAATACTGTTTCTTGATAACACAACTCTACTAATCCATGACAAAAAAGCTAAAGAAAATGGACCTATTTTAATGGTATTGACAGACATATTTAACTGAAGAGTTTTTATCATACATTATACACAAATAATCCAAATTGATGAAGTGTGCCGACAAGCTTTCATGCTTCTCAGTCTCCTCAAATGTCACACTTCTGGTTTTGATTTTTCAGGCTATAATTAAATAGCTTCAGTTAACCTCAGCTTTTTTTGTTCATTTACTGCTTCATACATGAAGACCTGTAATTGGCACTAGTCACAGACCATGCACATGCACACACATGGGAACACATAGATGCAGACAGAGATACAGGAGCAAACCTGTAAGCATGCAGACGTACCCTTATGCCAACACAGACATCTGCCTCATGTCCCTGGATTCATCTCGACATCCTTGCATTTCTTGTTAAAGCACTGAACAGATGACATTAATTTTTTCCATGTGCGGTAGCACGAACAACTGCTACTGCCTTTCTTTTTGCCTTCTCAGCCAAATTTATGTGTGATACATGTGAGAAATAATCATGTGTCTGTATTAAACAATGCCAAAGGAGAAATTAGAAAAAAAAAAAAAAACTAAACAAAATTCAGCGTCTCTGTCTGCTCTGCTGCAAGACTTTTCCCGGACCTTTTCTGGCGGGTTTATCGTGCCAATATGTTGCTGTGCTGTTCTTCATAAACTCTAACAAACCAATCAGTCAATCATGACCCTCCTTTAAGCCCCTCAAAAAGTAGTGCAAGGTGGGAAGCGGTGAAAATGTGGTGATATTTTCTTGTGTATTGTGTGTATTTTATTTTATTTATTGTGTTCCCTCCCATGTACACTGGAAAACATTTCCAACACATGGGGTGTAGACAAATACAAACTCTGCCACTGACACTCCCCCTTCATGTGTAGCTCTGCAACTGAATATGACACAAATGTCACAACACTACATATCAGAATTATAACTCGGTCATATCGGACCAAACAGACATAACACACACACACTGCTCCTATCAGCAGAATTCACTACTTAACATTCACTTGACACAGGAATAAATGTCCCAAAATCCTTTTAAAATCCTAAAACTGTTGATGTGTTGTTTCACATTTAATATTCAGACATTAAGCCAGATTGTTCCTCAATAACCTTTCATCTGTTTCACCACATTTGTTGATCAGTGAAGTGTGAAGCTTGACAGATGTTAATGCAGGTGTTTCCCCTTATGATCCTATATTCAAGCCTGGCTCCTTGACACAAGAGCGTAATATGAGTATTCTGTTTTTTTCAGAAATACATATGCTCAACTTTATTTTCATGTTTAAAACATCAAACAGAAGTACCAAAACATTTGTAATCATGTGAAAAAATGTATTTATAACTTATTTTGAGACCACTGCAGAAATTTAGAAATTTGAAACATCAACCCTACTTTCTTGATGTCTCTTGACTCAGAGTAATGAATGAATGGATGTACTGCTGAGTGTGTATACAAGTCATTATATTAAGTTTCAAAAGAACCATGAATCACTATACTAAAAGATTTCCAAGCAGGCATTGTTTTGAGCAGGGCCGTTTCTAGCTTTGTGGAGGGCCCTATGCAAGATCATACTGGGGGCTCTTGTTTTGAACCGATATGAGGAATTTAAACCCTTCGATGATTTGTGGCAATGCATCACAGTAGGTTCTCAAAACTGAAATTAACCAAGCCAAACAATAGACTATAGAAAATAATAAAAGGTAAAAAATTCCCTCTCTATGGCCATACATGTGCAGAAGCTTACAAACTTTAGAGTGGCACCTGCAAATCAAAGATTTTTAAGATACCAGGCAAAATCATGAGCAAAGATTCAAATCAGATTCAGATTTTTAAATTTTTGTGTTATGGGGTCAACAATTTGGTTTATAACATAATAAACCTAATTATGTAAAGAGCAGCCTGTCCAAACATTTTGTATAGAGGGCCAGATTTGATAATGTGAAGAGTCCAGTGGGCCTCTCAGAAAAAATTTGACAGCAAAACTTACATACAAATGCACTGTTTTAAAACAATTTTATAATCATTATGGCAATTATCATTTTTAAATGTCAATGAAGCCACACAGTAATGATCAAATGAAAAAAAAAAAATATATATATATACTACGGCCAAGAGCAGTCATGAACCCAGGACTCCCACATGCCAGAGTATAGCCTTACAAAAGCTAACAAAGACATTATGTGTCGTTGGACATATGTGGTATAAAGCAAATCAAAGTTAATACTCTGACAGTTGTTTTTGCAGTGAAATCAAAAATACTTTGCAACGATTTAAAGAGGTTTCTTTTAATATTACAGTCAATCTGAGAGATATTTGAATTACATTTAATTCTACTAAAATATTTTGAGATTAGAGCGGTAGTTTGGGGGCCCCCTTGTGGCCACAGGGCCCTATCAAAGTCAAAGTCAACTTTATTGTCAATTCTTCTGTAAGTATGTTTTGTCGGGGAAGAGGGGAGAGGGACAGGAAGAGAAGGGAGAGAGAGAGTTCAGCCTCCTGACAGCCTGATGGAAAAAGCTGTTGCTCAGTCTAGTGGTACTCGCCCCTTAGGCTCCTGTACCTCCTTCTAGATGGCAGGAGATTGAAGAGGTGGTGCAGGGGGTGGGTGGAGCTGCTGGTACCTTTGGAGGCAAGGTGGGTGTTGTAAATGTCCAAAAGGGAACGAAGTGAAGCACCAACTATCCTCTCTGTGGCTTTCACTATACGCTGCAGTGACTTGTGGCTAGAGGTGGTACAGCTACCAAACCACACAGTGATGCAGCTGGTAAGGATGCTCTCAATGGTGCCCTGGTAAAAGGAGCACATGACGGGAACCGGGGCTCCTGCTCTTCTTAGTTTCCTAAGGAAGTAGAGCCGTTGCTGGGCTTTTTTGGCCAGTGTTGTGGTGTTTTTTGTCCAGGAGAGATCTGTAATGTGCACTCCCAGAAATTTGGTGCTGTTCACCTGTTCCACTGCAGTATCGTTGATGGTCAGCAGGGAGTGCTGGAAGTGTGCACTCTGGAAGTCAGTAACAATCTCCTTTGTTTTTTCAACATTAAGAGAGAGATTGTTATCTTTGCACCACGTGACCAGCTGGTTCACCTCATCTCTGTAGCACTTTTCATCATCATTGCTGATGAGTCCAACTACAGTTGTGTCATCTGCAAATTTGATGAAATGGTTGGAGCTGTGCCTTGGTTCACAGTCAAGGGCCAGCAGGGTGAAGAGCAGAGGACTGAGCTGACAGCCTTGGGGGGCTCCTGTGTTCAGTATGGCGATGCTCGATGATTGGTTGCCAGTCCTAACTGACTGTGGTCTTCCAGTGAGGAAGTCCAAAATCCAATTGCACAGTGAGGCGTTAAAGCCCAGCAGGTCCAGTTTCTCTATCGGTTGTTGAGGGATTATGATATTGAATGCTGAACTAAAGTCAATGAACAGCATTCTCACATAAGAGCCCTTAGTGTCTAGGTGGGTGAGAGCAGGGTGGAGTGCAGAGATGGCATCTTCCGTGGACCGGTTGGTCCAATAGGCGAACTGGAAGGGAACTAGCGTGGGTGGAAGTTTGGATTTGATGTGGCTCATATCTACATAGTCTGCATAGCGCAAGAAACGGCTCTGGTTTTGAGAGTTAATTTTCTCGACAGGCAGTTTTTTTTCTATTCAATTAAATTTAATTCAATTCAGTTTGCTCAGCCCTGTCTCTTAAAAATTACGTTTGTATAGGACAAAACTGCAATCCCGATTACGTTTTGATACGGGACGTATTTGCGACCTGATTACGTTTTTGTAAAACGTAATGATCATATGTTCACAGTTAACGACAAGTCACAAATACGTTGATACTGAACGTATCAGTGAAATGTTCACAGGTAACGCATCTTTGTCCGTCAAATATCCAATCTACATCTGGTTTTCTGTGAGCTAAAATATCCAACGTTACATTTCGACATCCAGACATTTGAGTTTAGCAATATTAAAGTGTATTAAAAATGACATCAAAACACAATGTTTTTCCCAACCCTACCCTCAGTACTTTTCTTGCCTAAACCCAACCGCCCAGGGGACTTTGGTATCGAACTCGGATCTCCTGCATGGCAGTCCTGCACAGTAAAGGCCCTCTGTCCTCCTCAACCAGTTCCTTACAAATCGCTTCACGTTAAGCGCGTCATTCATTCATAAAAATACATTTCAGTACAATGTGACAATTACATTCTACGAAAATGTAATCGGGTCGCAAATACGTCCTGTATCAAAATGTAATCAGGATTGCAGTTTTGTCCTATACGAATGTAATTCTTAGGAGACAGGGCTGGTTTGCTTACATAGCGACAAATCACAACATAAGTCGTCTCAAGGCACTTTACATTGTAAGGTTTAAGACCTTAAGTAATATAACCATACACAGAATTATACAGAAAACCCAACAATCCCACTTGATCAGCACTAGGCGACAGTGGGAAGGAAAAACTTACATGGAAGAAACCTCCAGCAGAACCAGGCTCATGGTGGGCGGCCATCTGCCTCAACCAGGCAGGGTGAGTGGCGAGAAAAGAACAGTAGGCAGCAAAACAACAACAAGCAGTAGACAAGACACTGGGCAGGTTTGTAGGGCCATTGGCTGTAAGTGGAATTAACAACTCAGAGGCAGGGGATACCTGCAAAAAGGTACAAAGAAAGGGAGATAGAGAAGACGAAGCACAACTAGGGGAGACTGAAAACACAAAGTTAATGACATGCAATGGTGGCATATGAGTGGACAGAGGAGTAGAGAAGAGAGTAGAGTAGAGGAGCTCAACGTGTCAAGGGAGGTCCCCCAGCAGACTCAAGCAATGTTTTTCCTTGCTTTTAATTTAACAGTGTCAATGGCAGCAGGCCCATATGCCTTATACTAATTCTGTAAAATGTAAAAAGGAAATAAATCTAACAGTACAAATCTGTCTCCTGAAATTGCTTTTCTATACAACTAATTTGCAACGACAGATACATTTTGGTGAGAACAAAATTGCAGCTGGATTATATTTTCTATTAACATTATATGGATATGTTGAGAACGAGCATAAGTGGCACGTTGCAAATATGTTGATACTATAAATATTAGTGGCACAATACTCAGTTTTTGTGACTACATCTTTGACTAATACTTTTTTTATGGTTGTTTTGAGACACTCACAGCACTTAGCTAAGGTTAGGGAAAGACTTTCATCTGACTTATTGGAGAAGGTTAACAGTCACTTCAGATGTAATGGCACCACTTCATTCCTGTTTATAAATGCACTGCTTTATTCATTCAAAAAAGACATTGTGTCAAGGCATAATGCATCAAGTGATGATGTTAAATGTATTTGTACTGACAGTTTAGCTGCCCGGGAACAGACGTTTTGGGAGCTGGGATTGAATGTTAACATTGGTCAGTTGTTGATTCATGTCAGTGCTACAGTATATAACTTTAATATTTTTTGTGGAAATATGATTCAAAATGGGAAGTGCTATTGATGCCACCTATAAAATCAGACAACAACACTGGCATCAGCGCAGACATATTTGCTTATGAGGCTCACCATTTTAACTTATCTAACTAAAGAATTTCTGTTTCTGGCTGATTAGCAGGTTTTGCAGCTTCTTATTTATTGTAATTTGATAACAACTATGACAGGCTGTACAGAGCACAGTGGAGCATAGCAGATGGTAGAAGAAGATAGTGAGCAGGGAGAGAGAGGCTTGGGTGTCTCATGCTTGAGTTGCATGTTGTAACTTATATCTTAAGTCAAAAGAACTTGTTTTCTGAGGTTCAATAAACTCAGCTCAAGTTGATTCACATAAAAATGTTTTACACCATAATTAATTTAATTTATTTATTTACATCCTGTTGTTCAGAGTAGACATAATGCAATACACCAACAGATAATTTTTGTGACTTAAATAAATATTAAAGCATAATTTTAAAGTCCGAATGCAAATATGTACCTGCATTACAAACTGTTTATTTGAGATGTTTGCGTATTCAATAAATGCTAAGAAGATTATATATTTGCATTGAGATTTACACTGCCTACGTATTTTCAATCATGCTGCATGCTATGAAAAGTCTTTCTTGGCTCAACTAATTTAACACCAACAAATTTTAATTTATTTATTTGAATTTTCATTGGAGCATGCATTGCATAGTTGAAGATGCTTTGTGGTAACACTCATTTTAGAACATATTGAAAAGATGACCTTGAAACAAAGTGACAAAAGCATAAAAGACTTGGTGGAGGCACTTGCTTGCAAAGTTGTTTTTTTTCAGGTTTTCTCCACATAATAGACTTAGATGATGGCTTAACAGTTTCTGCAGACGTTTGCAATACAAGGTTGCAAATGAGGTCAGCTCACTGAACAAGATTCCGCAGGGACATTAACAAACTGAAAACAGAGGATGAATTACACAATTTATTTTCAGCTACTAAAAGTAAGAGAAGGCACGAGGGAGAAAATGGAATGATTCAAACAAATGAAAATCATCTGGATTAGAGCCACAATCAAAAATGTTCCCTCTCTCTCTTTGTATTGTTTATTCAATCTCATTTTCCTCACAGTATATTACACAATTACAGACACATATCCCAGTCTGGCAAAGGGCCTGGCTTTAGGGCTGAGCATATGGCCGGTGGCTATGGGGGCATCAAGGATGTGAGGAGAGGGGAGAGACAGAGGAATGAGGGGTGAGAGAAAGAGCGATAGCACCAAAGCTGGCAGAGAAAATGCTTCACTGTCATTTTATATGCCAGCTTGAGCAGAGGGCAAACACACACACACAGACATGGACTATAATATGCACTGGTACATTCACTCACAAAACTCCATTTTGTGACCTGCCACGCATGTTTTAAAAAAAAAAACTTACACTTTTTCGCCTTTATGAGCCATACCTATAGCTGTACTTGTGCCCTGAATGAACACTGACTGAACCTTACACTCCCTGACATGCTATATGAGGCATGACGTGTGTGCGCGCGTGTGTGTTTGTGTGGACAGGCAGCAGAGCTCGCTGGGTTATCGTGGCAGGCTCGTGGGCCTTGTCAAAATACGTGTGAGAAAATACAGAGTGACAGATGTAGCCTTTCTGCTCTCTCACACTAACATGGTTATTCTCCCACCGCCCGCTTCACTGATCTCACAAACACACACACACAGAAGGGAACACACACACATACACACACTCAAGTTCAGTCACTGTTAGTGACAAGAGTCCAAACTGCAAACCTTACGTCTGGGGACCCGAAGGTCTGTGAGGCAATAGAAACAGATTAACATATTTTGTTCAAGTGCATCACTCACTTTCCTAACAAACAAGTTTGTATAATATTTGTAAAGACGTGGCTACTTTCATTATTATTTGAAAACTGTATTTTTCTGTGTAAATATCTATGAAAAGCTATAAATTAAATAAAAATCCATGTACGTAACTATCTTTATACAGCTTACAGTATGTGAAAAGCAGCATTTGGCTTTCACTATCATGACATCTTGTCACCAAAAACAAAAAAAGGTTTATTCCAGATAAGAATAATATTAATATTAATAATATTAATTATTAAAAGTAGCTTCTTCAGGCACCAACATGTGCCTCTTTAGGTCCTAACTCAAAAACATAGCTAGTTTTTTTTTACGATAGACAGTTGATTTTAACACAGAAACTTGTTGTGTTTTCATTTTAATTTGATTAAACAAAAGCAAAAAAGTGCACTAATGGAAATGCTGTACCTCACATCTCTCTTCCCGTTGACTTTCAGACGTGAGCTCTATTGTTGGACCCTCTTGGCTTGGCTGTAGTGACAACACTGTAACTTGCTCAATAGTTGCAACCCTTACCACACACAGAGGCACAGTTTGTTATTGTGTTTCCAGATTAGAATGTGGGAGTTTTCGGAAGTCCAGATTGTTGATTCTTTAAATCCCAAACAAAACAGGCGCTGTAACCTAAAGGGGCCACTTGACTAACTTCCATATTAAAAAGTGCCAGTTTAAATGTTTCTAGACGGATATTGCTTCAGACAACAAATCTCTCCAACCTAATCATTTCTAAGATAATAAATCAAAGTCGTTTTAACTTTAATGAATTTCAACCACGTTCCGATTGAGCTAAGAGATGAGGCTCCTTTGAGTCCACTGAAGCATGTCGTTGAGGCCCCTATCGGATCATATATCAATGCCACTTCCCTTTGCCACATCTTCCTCCAGCACATTATCACCAGCACTGTCAGATACCAGTACAAATGAGAAAACAATAGGGAGATGAGAGCAAGTTGTTGAATATTCATAGGGAGGATAAGGATACAACTGGGACATTTTGGGGCTTTATCGGCGCTAACAGGATCTAAGCCGTGGTAATTCATGCTAAATCCAAACCAAATCAGCCCCAATGCTGTTTTTGTGGAAGAAAGAGGAAAAAAAACAGAGAGAAAAAAGTCTTGGTTTGAATCTCCTGAGTGCTTTTGTGATCTGTTTCCATGTCATCTCTATCCCCTTTTCATTTATCACAACAAGCTAGTTGCGATATCTCTTTTGCTCTTCCTTCACTGTGTCGCTTCTTGAGCTGGAGGCAAAGAAAGAGAGCAGAAGGAAATCAAGAAAACAAATCAAGAAAAACAGGATGCATTCTTTTTTCTGTTAAAGGAGCCATACGCTGCAAAAAAAAAAAGAAAAGTGAACAGCTTTGAGATTTATCCTTGTTGAAAGGCACAGACGCTTCTCTCACAGATAGTGAATACTCAACCTTGGGGGAGCATGTATTTATTCTGACCTCACTGCTCTGTTACTCCCCATCTAGAGTGTTTGACCTTTGGAGACTGACTTGGTTGTTTCTCAAAACGGAGCACTTCCTCTGAGACCAAACTAAAGGTATTAGTATTTGACTGCATGACCTTTCCCAAAGGCTTCTGGGTAAAAGGAAGTGACCCAAGTGGCTTATTTGTCTCTTGTGGATAAGTTGTCTTTGTATGTCTGTTTGTTTGTCATCCAGTGTTCATTTTTTAGCCACATCAGAAAAGAGCAGATAAAGCTTTTTCTTTATTCTTAGTGGCACATGGTTTGTCAGGGAGACATAAACTCATAGCAGCACTCAATAAATTCAACTCACTCCGTTTATTGCTTTGTTTAGCATAAACAGTCAATATCCAGTGAGGGCATTTGGCCACATATCATACAGTGTGCAATGGGATCAATTAGAGGTTGTGAACGGTGTTAACCTTATGTCATAGCTCACTTCACAAAACTAATTCATATAACTGACTAAATGTCAGTGCACTGTACAGTATGGAAGCACAGATTGATTCATGACAGATTAAGACACATCTCAGCAAATATTCACACCAGCGAGGATTCACAAATGTTAATGGGGATGTCTTAATAAACAAATAACTTAAAGTTGCACAGTTCTCATGAGGTTGTTTGGCTGAACGGCCATGTGTAATGTGACACACACAATTATCAAGTGATCGTGTGACATAGTTCCACAGGCTGTTTAAGCATCTTTTAGCTCATTGTTTTTGTTTTGCACCCACAATTTTACTGTCTTATTAAAGTCACTTCCATCAATACAAGGCAGCTATCCCGAGAAAACAACTATGTAAAAAAATCTGTACGTTATCTGCAAATTGCAGAGTTAGCGACTACACATCAAGCTCTGATAACATTTCTCAACATAAAACAACTTTGGGACCAGTTTCTATTAAAAGCAAAACTTTTTTGTCTGATTATTAACAGAAAATTAAAAACTTGCAACAGTCTTTTACTGACAGTCCATAAAATCTTAAACTCTGTACAGTAGTATGTGGTATAGCGAAGTTGAAGTGTAGGTGGTGAACTTAGGATTTAAAGGCTAAAGAGCCACTTGATCATGTACAAGAGTTTAAAGTTTGTGGTGCTCCCAAGTAGACATAAAAATCTACAATGCATATTTCCACTATACACTAATCTTGTGAGCAGTTGGTTTCATCTGGGCAAAAAATTAGGATGGCTGAAGATGTTGTTAATACATTTCTGCACAGAGGAAGGCCTGTAGATTTTGGCCTCCATCCCTTACATAGGAAGCACCTTTGGGAGAAATCTCTTAAAGAGCTGTATTAACAGGAGGAGTGGTTACAGCAAGCTAAATCTATTTCACTGTCTGTAGGGGCACCTGATTGTTGATTTAGAAAAGAACTGAAAATGGTGAAACTGTCCTTTAATTTGTGAATGAAAAGTTTTTGTCTTACAAGGACAAACTCAGTGCAGCAGACCAGTGACTATGCCATGGATCTGTTCTACTCATTAAATTAATAATATGAATTTACTAATGTACCCATAGCAGGACAGGTAACTCCACCAATTGAGTGCTTGTTATAGCTCTTTTTAGCAACAGACTGTAATTTGTTTCTGCAAATGTGTTCTCAGCTATTTAAGACTCTCCTATTATCTATACTGACTCATACTTTGTTTTTTAATGCGTCGATGTTTTATATCTTGGTGCTTAGTTGCTTGTGAAAGACGTTTTTGCCACTTAAATGCTAAGCAAGATGGACAGCTGCATAAACGTGAGAACCACAGCGAAAGCACAGAAAAATACAGTGGCCATAAATAAGACGGAGCAGAGGCAGAGGGCACGGAGGCTTGAAAAAGCAAAATAAAAGGGTGAAAGACAAATTATTCTTAGCATTACCATTTAGACAAGTAGCGTCCAATGCAATTTAATCTGACCTCAGAACAAATAGGCCCGTGTGTTGTTGCTGTGAATGTGGATCACAAGACAGGTCAGGGAGATAATTGGTAAATTGTGAATAATAATGCTGGGCTCTCATTATGGGAGACTATGATAGAAAGAGAATAAGACTGCATCAAAATAGTCCAGCTCTCGTGTCAAATATAGTATGTGACATCCATGTTGCACACTCCAGTGCAGTGGAGGAGCAGTGGCAAATATAGGGGTCTATGGGTATATGAAGG
>JAUBNQ010000001.1:21448642-21465268 GCA_032353495.1 Ctenopoma kingsleyae | reverse complement strand
TATGTGACATCCATGTTGCACACTCCAGTGCAGTGGAGGAGCAGTGGCAAATATAGGGGTCTATGGGTATATGAAGGCATGATGACTCTTTAGAGACAAGGACATGTGCAGATAGTTATAGAAATAACATCTGATGTAAAGTAAAGATCAGACAGCGCAGAATAGTAAAGAAGCAGTTGCAAAAGAGTGGATTGCTGTTGAGATTGTAAAAACCTTGCCTCCATGCTGAGACTGGTGACAATACGTCACGCGAGCAGCAGATGTTGTTAAATCTGGTCTGGTTGTAACATGTGGCTGAACGATACTCGACTCATTCCTGAGCGCACAGAAACACCCACGTACCCGTGTGTGTATATATGACTCCAACACATCCGCACCTGCTGCCAATTAGCGCTAAGTCTCCATCATCTGAGAGCAGATCACACTCTGAGAGGTGCCTCTCAGTGATGTGCAGAGCTTCCAGGTAATAGCAGTCTCCATTTGGCTGACTGAGTGGTTAAATAGGATACTTCCGTGTGTTCTTTCTCCTGCTAGGTACTCAGAATGGTACTTGACGAGTGTGTGAGAGGCTCCAGATGTGCCGCGATGTGATCCTTCAGGAGGAAATCATTGTCCCACAGCACTTCTCAGCTATTCTGTTTAAGTCAGTTCAGTATGTATTACTTTAGAAGTTTCATGACATTTCTGAGAACTGAGCTCGTGCTCACAGAACTGATTTAATTATTAATGACGTGCAAATTTTCTAGTTTTTTGTTTGTCTTTACTTCCGTCTCATTTTTACGAAGACAGCGGAGATGGGCAAAGCACCACCAGATGGTCTAATACTGTGTTGAAACATATCATTTAGCTTTGTACTCAGTTGTGATGTGCACCATGCCCATGCTGAATTGTGCATCTGTGCATTATTTTTTCTTGTTACACACGGAAAATGTACACATCTGTCGTCACAAACGAAAGCATTTTATTGCATAGTAAACTATTTTCTCCCATTTCTGTGGGCAGCTAGTAGAGGGCATGCTATTAACTGAATTAGGCAGCATAGCTTCTCCAAAATAGCAACAGAATAAATTTGCGCTGCAGCACAAGATTCACAAAGGCTGATTTGTGACCAGAGCGTTCAAAAGAACAACTGTGATGTGAGTTGATTTGACATGTGATACGATTTCATTCAGCTCCCTAATTAACCTGAAAGTAATCAGCTCTCTGTAAAAGAGCAGGCAGAGGATTGGTGGTAGAGTGTTTGCACGTCGCTGTAAACATGAACTAACCTTGATATATTAGTAGGTGCAGTTCCAGGAGTCAAGAAGGGGATAAGACTTCTGTTTTCAAAAATATCACAGAAATATCAAGCGATTTAAAAGCTCAGGGAAATGTTGCTGCAGTATCTCATGTTGTTGAACTATTTACCAAACTATAATTCCTGCAAGGAAGGGGAGGGAAAAAAAGTACATTAAAGGTGCTGTCATTTTTTACATTCTTCAATATGCAGTAGTTTTAATACCTGTGAATCTGGTAATCAGTGAATTGAATAGTCTGTTCTTCTGCTCTTGATGAGTAAAAATTGTGGAATGCTGCGAGATGTTGTGCCACAGAGAGAAAGAGAGAGAGAGAGAGAAATATACCACCTGCTGTTAGAGAAATAGTGAAATTGGACTTAACACCCCACCTTACTTCACATACACACACACACACACACACACAGACACACCCGCTTTGATCTGAGGCTGTATATCAGCTACTGCATATACTACAGATGATGCCCTCTTGTTAGGTACTGTAACTACTGAATATCGTATACAGGTGTATCCACACAGCAGCCACTGTTTGTTGTGATGAAGAGATCAGTAGATTCCAGCAGATGCATTGACTGAATCAGTCTGAAGAAAACTGCTCACACAGAGCATCCAGGTTTAACTAGCATGGCAGTATCTGACAAGAAACCATTCAACCCCCCCTCTCTAATACCACCTGAGTGTTTGTAGACTCATGCAGTAGTGTGCACAGTAGTGCAAAGATGTAGCCTTATTAAGGCCCCTATTGAACCTTGTTTATTCAACCAACATCTGACACAATAAAAGATTAAAATCCTAAAGAAACGCTTTATATGAAAAGCAATAAAACTCTGCTGCAGATTTTCTGCTGCAGAAAGTTACTAGTGAGAAATCTGTTGGCAAAATGAATATAAAGTACAATTACCCTATCAAAATAGTATAACAAGTTTGTTCTCGCCTGCATGACTAAAATATTTTTCTATCTCCACTGGCTGATTGAAAGACACAAGTCAAGTAAAATTCATGTGCTGCTGCACACCAAATTCCTATATTTTATTCAGATGCATGAAGAGTTTTATACCCAGCTCCACATCTCGGTTTACTCTGAGGCAAAATTATGTTTACAGCGAAATGTGGTGTTTGTGTGCCATCCTTCTCTTGTTTTTATTATTACATACATGTTCAAGCACCACTAAAGTGATGATGCCATTAGTTTTCCAGGTATTTAGTTCCAGGTATTATTTTGATGATTAGATGATGAAAAAGACAAGGGATTAAAAGTACCAAATTAATCGTGACAAATTAACCAATAAGAAGCACAAATGTCAAACTCTTGGTGGCCAAGTTAGGGCTCATCAGAGTCATGGATATTTGCAATTCATAATTTTTGAGGTAGAAGTGTATATTAAATGAGTGCCATGCACTGCCCCCTTAGAAACTTTTGGTCAAGATTTAATGCTGGGAAAGTCTCTGATTAGAACAGTCTGACTTCTTACACTGTCACTTAGCTCTGATGTCATGTTTCCCACTATCACCATGATTCAATCTCAGCTAGAACTAAGCTTTTGGACACAGTAGTTAGCACAGTCAGTGTCACTATCTGACTAAATTTGATTCTTGAGCTAGAAATTTTTAAAAACTGTTCTTCATTTTGTGTGTCTTCAGCTCCTAATCTTCAAACTCCCAAACATATGTCCACAATTAAGCAGATGTTCGATGTGATCTCAGACCTTTGACAACCCACTGTATTGGAAATGAACGAAACTTTTGAGAGTAATTGTGTCATGTGTGCCCTTCATCCTTCTATGGCAGATTTCAGAGACTGCAACTACTTTTCGTAGCTAGCTAAGATCCATCTGTTCATCACTGGAGAATTAACACCCAATCTTCTCACCTCAACAACTGATTTCTTTTTCTTTTTCTTTCTTTTTTTTTGCTGTTTTGCACATGCAGCATTTTGAAGACCCTCAGATGATGACATTCAAGTAGGACTGTGGGACTGTGGAGCTTGTGATTCTTGATGTAGTTTGTGGTAGATGTTGAGGGCTGCTCTGCTGTTGTAGAAGCCAGACTATTTTCAGTTTCACTTCCTTTACTGACTTCATGACATTTGCATCCACAATGTGTCAGTTTTTCCTGCGCCACTGGCTGCTACATAATAATACTTTATTGCATGTTTGCTGCAAGGCTTGTTTGTACTTCCTTCCAATGTTTTTCTTAGTCTGGTCTTAAGTTGTGGACCTACTGACCGCCTGACCAACTGGTAATATTGTGCTGTTAGCATGAATAAAAACAGACCAGTCACCAGTAGGTAGTTATTACTGCACAGGTGCAATTGTTCCATTTGAAATGCATCAAAATAAATGAAGACATTTCAATGAGAACTGTCTTTTTTTTAACTAAGTAAATTAGAACTGTTTTAAGTTAATTGTGCTGTAAACACAACAGAAACAGTATTAATGTTAAATATGAATAAACAAAAGAAAAACACATCTCGCATATGCACTAGATGATCGAGTTTACATTTGACTTCAGGTTACATATGCAGGCTATTTTCATTTGTTGGTTAGTATCGTGCATTTATCATTTTCTACAAAGTATAAATGGATCAAATTTTTGAAATCTGACCTGTTGTGCTGTTTGTTGAAGCTGCAGCAACCTATTGTGGGAGTCATAAGGAGCACCTGGTGCTCAGATACAGCTGCCTATGGACAATATGGGGAATGGCGCACAATCTGGTGCCAGATAGCATCCACCCCCTGATGCGTTTTTAATTTTATTTTTTGTAAGCTGAAGGACACAACACTTGCACCGATCACGGCAAATAGGAATGTAAACACGAAAGTGATGTGGGGTTGTAAACTGAACAGCATAACAATTAAGCTGTGTGCAGGCAGGTAACAGGCAGCTAACGGGCCTTAGAGATCTTCAGAAAACAACACAAAGTTTTAGAGAGAGCTGCATGTGGACGAGCATGGTTGTCCTGTGTGTTTTATGCTAAAATAAAGCAACAGTTGATGAACGTCACGTCCCTGGCTTTAATCCATTCAAGTGTGTTACACTATACAGTACATACTGTATGACTGTAATCCATGGCCCTTTGTAAAGTAACAAAAAATTCCACTATTCCATATTATCAGGAATGACTTCTTACATCCATGCACTACTTAGATGTTAAGGGGCTCATTCACCTTGGCAGCCCAGTTAAAAGTAAAAAAATATACAGCATTAATGTCTGTTGACACATTAAAGTCTGTTTGAGGTTGACTGCTGTTGTTTCTAAGGTTTACGTTCTACTAGGAATACTGTACATGGCACATTCTGACAGCTGACTGGAGCAGTCTTGTCTTCAGTGTGTAAAAGGTGTGGACAAGTGCTTTTAAGGGGCTGACACTGGCTGGGTTTGGAATATACTGAATGTTTTTATCACGCCTGCTATGTCGTCCTGCTCTACACTCTCTCAGCATTTTATTCCAATCAACACTGCTCGGGTGGTGACAGGTAACACGAATGCACACACATTCGCCGGAACAGAGGCTGCTCTGGTTCGGGCTACAGTTGTATCTGTGGTTATTAAAATTTCATGTGGTTCTAATGAAACTGCAGTATGCAAGGCATACCAGCCCAAAGCATACAAAGTGTGTTTAATATCAGAGCTGAGACTGGAATCAGAGCTTATTTCCCCGTTAACACATACACACAAGGCTGAGATGACTGCAACAATACAATACAGAGTATTATAGCTTACGGGGGAAAAGGAAACCATCTTCTTAAGCCTTAAAAGAGTACTCCACTGAATTAGCATTGTGCTCCAATAACATTGTTCCACTCACAACAGACAGTTGTTAAAAAAAAAGGATGAAAATACATGCAACAGAACTACCAGAAATAACTTATTTTTTACTACTTGCAGACTTCTGCCTTGTCCAAAAATGGGCTGCCTACATTACCCACACCAGCTTGACAGTAGAACAGTTAAAGATTTTGGGTGAGGCTAACATAGCCTCGAGCTGCTAGACTCAAATAAAGATGAAGAGCAGGCAAGGTCTGTTAAGCTCACTTGTTTTTAACTCGCCACACTCTGATTTTCTTTCTTTTTCTTTTTTTTCCATTTTCAGACCTGTAGTCTTCAGTCCCAGCTGACGGCACAAGTACACCACCACTGAATCCTCTGCCTCCGCACGACTGCCCACCTTATCACTGCGAGGACCTTTTTGTCACTCACCTCAGTCAAGGCTCTTCTCTGATTCTGATCAGGAAAATATGCTGACATGCATCAAACCTTTTCATACACTATTAAAACATGCCAGTTTTTTTTAAGGATAGATGAAAACATACACTGAATTGTTGCATTTTTAAAACAATCTTATCCATTTCTGTATTTCTAGATCCTAGAGAGGCTTTATATGTTTTGTACCTTCCTAAAACATCTTTTAATAATTAAGATTGTATTACACTTACAGTATAGTATGTTATTTTAGTTTGTGTTCATTGAGCATAAGAAGTGGTATTAATGTGCGATGCTACAGACAGGAGTGTGATGAAACTGCTTCATTGTTTAAGCGTTCATTTGAGGTGCTGCTGTCTATTGACACTGACTGTGTGAGCTGTAATTACCTCTCTGTGCTGCCCACGCCATTTATTCCGGAAGGCAATTAAAGCGAGTCTGACTCTGACTCTAATGTGACCCTCTGCACCCATAGCTTCTCCTGTGCCAACACGGGCACAGTGCTGTCGCAGTCGGGCTCATCAGCTCTGCATCTCTGTAGCAGAATGACTGACAGACTGACACGCACGCATACCCACACAGACATCCCTTATCCGAATTCGAAAGCACATTTCTGGGAGGGCGGCCTGCTGGTCTGCTTACCTGTCGAGTGATGAGACTGCAGAAATATTGTTGCATAAAGTCTGAAAACAGTAAGAAGTTATGTTGATTATGTGAAAGCTGCAGGAATTAGACATACCTTCTTGACTTCCAAGTTTTACAAGTTTAGGTTGTTTAAGAAGACCAAAAGAAAATATATAAATTATAAAACATAGCCTGAAGCCGAAATATAGATAATCTTAAATAACAGGCAGTCAAATGTTGTAATAGTGCTGTAACTCTGAAACTGAGCGTAAACTCAATTTGCAAAAAACATCCTCAAAAGCCTTAAATGTTCTCACCAGGACTGAATCATAAGAAAACACACACACACAAAGTGTGTGGCTCTTCCTGATGGCACGCTGGCCTGTCACGCTTTGTCTGGGCGAGATGACAAGCCTTGGTGCAGTGCAGTTTATCACACAGTCACTAAAGTTGACACTGGAGCAGGATTGTATGGGCTATCACACAGTCAGCCCTGCACACACACACTTTCAAATCTCTGGGGCTTATACAGAGTCACAGTCGTAGCATACAGATAGGACAGTGGAAGAAACGCAAATGAAGGTACAGTACAGTGGGGATGCAGATACACAAATGAAAGTTGCACTAGATAAAAGATCAGGGAGTTGCCTTGTGGTGGACATAACAGCTTTCTGCTTTATTTCAGTGTGTGAACATCATTCTGCAGTGAATATACATTGTTTAATTCATGTCATTAGTCATCATTGTCGGATTAAATGTCATGTTGTGATGTGGTGTGAAATGTGAACCCGTTTAGAGAAAAAAATCTTTTCTTATGCTATGGATCTGCTGAGGCTAGTTGTGTGAGGCCACTTATTGACCAATGTGTGTCAGGTGTGTGCAGAAAGGAGCCTGATTGATCTGGCAAATGATTGGTCAGTTGGCTGGAGGTTTCTGCAGGTTGATTGGCCAACCGGTTGACATCAGGCTAAAAGGAGCCACGCCAGTCTGTGTTGTCTGCTTGTTGCAGTGGAAGTCTATCTTCTGGTTGTTTTACTTCTTCTTTTTTTTTTCAAACAAGAATGAACCAGAAGATTGAAGTTGAATATTTTCTCTTATTTTTACATGTACATGTATCTTGGGAGAAATTAATCTTTTGATAGGATTATGTTAGTTTGTTTCTAACCTGGTGATGTTTCTACAGAACTGAGCAAATGTCAGTGTTACACTGTATGTGAGTGGGTGACTGTGTAATGGTATCACTGCAGACTTGTAGCAAGAATATCTTCCAGGAAACATTTGCTGATGAAAATCGCATACATATTATTATTATTATTATTATTATTATTATTATTACTTTGGAGTGTGTGTTGTTAAAATCTCTTGCAATCCAGACTAATTCAAAACTCACAGCACAAACAATTACAGTCAAAATTTATGTGTCCAATACTGCAAGCAGTGCAATATAATCACTGCTAAAAGTTGTTGTTTGATTATTAAATTTTGAGAAATTCTCATTAATTGTAATTTCATAATGGTGACTAGCTGGAGCTGGGAGAGTAGCAGAGCAGAGAAACATAGGGCTGAGCAGAGCAGAGTGGATCAATTTTTAATTCTCATGTTAACGCTAAATTAAGTTGCACGTTGTAGCTTTAACCTGTTGTTAGCTCAGGTGGTGATGTTATAGAAAGTCTCCTACTGAGGAGTTCACCCTCTAAGAAATGTGCAGCACATGTGCATAACTGTCTTAGATTTTGTCAAGATCTGTCAAGGAAAATTCAGGAAACGCTTTTCCCCATTGCTTGTTTATTTCAGTGTGTTGTAGACGGCTTTGCAGACACAAACCATGTTCTATGTCTAAGATGAAGATGAGGCAACAACAAATCAAGTGGATCAAGAGGAAGAAAAAAAAGACCTACAAATGTAAACACACAGCTGAAGTTGGTTTTAACAAATGATTTGCATTATAAAACCAAAAACTGTAAAAAATACTCCAGCTATCAAATCTTCAAAGTATTAATTTGTCTAAAAGTTAATATCCCTCCACCACAGCTCAGCAAGCGACTGTTATCTGGGGAAAGAGAGACATTTGTACAGTAGCCTGTATCTTTGAAAGATTCTGTGACTGATGCAGCTTCCTTCAGTTAAGGACAGATGTGAAAAGTAGGAATAGTTACAACAACCAAAACATATTTGCACATATTCTACATGTCTATTGTTTAAAGACTTGACATCCTGAATCCTGAACCTATAATTTAACTTTAACAGCTGGTAAGTAACAGAATAACAGCATGACTTAGCATCAAAGTTTCTGCATGCTGGCCCCCCGTCCACCACGACATTAACACCATGTGTTGGATTAAATGGTGTAAATTTCATATTCAGAATCAGGACATTTAAATGGAATGGTGGATGGTAAATACTTAATAGTGCAAAACAAAAATTTCACACACAGCCTGCATACTTAATCTAACCTCTGTTTTTTCCACTGCAAACAAATAACAGCACAAACACAAACAAATGTTGAATGGGTTATATAGACAGCAGCTCTTTGAGAAACATGAGATGGGCTGCTTTGTATGTTATCCTTATGTTTTGCTGGATAAAATATCTGTGTTTGATTATTTCACTCGATTAGTCAAACCTGCCTTTTGTTTATTTTGGCCTTGCCCACCCTGAAAATGAATTTTATCATCAAAAACCAACAAATCATATCCTGTGTCCTGTGTGGTCTGATCTGGGAGATGGAACATGGTAAAATAATTTAGTTCTGGAGGTTTCATATGCAGGTAAAAAGCTTTAATAACCTCAGTTGCACCCAACTGAAGAACTATGGCAGATTTTTCACATATAGTAAATATGGGGATTCTGAAAGAGGACTAATGCCACTTTTAACTGGAAATATTTAATGAAAACAAAAGCACATATAATACCTTTCATTTTAAACACACAATTGCATAATTCTGTGTGTGTATACGTGTTCATATTTGTGAACATGTTGCAATAAACTTTATTTGCTCATATTTAGAAAGACGCATCCACTGCCCCCTGAGCTTGTTTATGAGCGTAGGCAAGCAGTTTGTGCATGTGCGTGGGCGGCGGTCATAGTCTTATCTTAAACAGAAGGAATAACCTTTCATTTCTTCACTCTTGCTCTTTGTCTCTCCTCTTGCTAATGCTTTAATCCAGAATCCCTGTGGGTTTGCTAATTCACTATGAAAGTTTGTGGACATTTTGCCATGTCTTGTTTCTTCTGTAACACTTGAAAATGTGCAGAATGCAAATGCATAAAAGTCATGCTGTTTTTTTTTTTTCATGTCGTAACCTGAAATTAAAGGAAGTTGCTTGAAGTACTTTGCAGTGGAATTACTCACTTAGATAAATTATCTGGACTGCATTACTGTAAGTGGGTGCCAAGGTCTGATTTATAACATTAACTACCTGAAGTGGCTGTTTTATATGGATGCAACGCTTGTCCACCCATGTACCGTAGGTGTAAAAATGTGTCAAAGTCTGGCTTGCAAATTCACATTTCTGTTCCTTTGTATGCATATACAAACAAATGCCTTTTGGTCTGTGGAGTAGATCCAGTGCTATGCAGTGTACTTGAAAACCTCAGAACTCCATTTGTTATGCATTTGATGCCTATCATTTGCATTTCTCTCTGTCTCCTGCCCATCCGGGAGGATGCATGAACTCTTTCTGTTGTAGGCTTGATGCCTAAACTCTGTTTTTTTAATCTATCTCCAATACCCACTGCACTGTGGATGCAGTGCTCTGGATGGAGAATATCACAATGATATTATTCATATGCAGCCAGGTTTAGGTAATCCTTCCAACGCTGAGACCAAACCATAAAAAGGACGATGAATTATTGAAGAGCATCAGAGAAATAGGAAACCTTTCTCTGAATAGGATCAACCTTTTGGGAATGCATCAAAGAGCATTCAATAGTCGGCAAAAAAAACCCGGCCCTCTCCCTGCTTTATCCCTGTCGAAAAGCTCTGCCCTGGCTCTGAGAGGAAGAGAGAGGCAGAGCGACAGAGGGAGGGGAAGAGACTGAAAGCTCACCTATTGTTCACCCTTTATTTGCATGAAATTGTTTACCACCTTTTCATGCTGTTCTCTCTTTTTCCCATCCCTGTCCTCTACTGCTCCATTTTTCGCGCTTTCTGATTTTGTCTGCTCATTTGAACAGACACAGATGGTGGTGACTGAAGCATACATTTACATGTTTTCAATTGGCATGTACAGCATGTTTGTACAGTGTGAATTTAAAATGAGCGAGCATGTACTTGAGTGCTCAGGTTGGAGTGAAATATATCCTGTAATGATCGGGAAAAAAAATCAATAAAGTCTGGATGCTACGTTTCGCTTTGTGTTTCAAGCAAACAGCAAACTCCAGAAAGTCCAGCAGTGCAAAGTTGGAGTAAAAAAAAGTTGAAAGTATTCAGTGGGAGGTCAGTTGGGGTGGATGCAAGGCGTAACGTGTTGCCTTGAGCTCTGAAAATGGTGAGCACAAATTTGGCGTGGGGTGAAATCTTTGCCAGCCACCAAAAGCAAGAACTGAGTTATTTTATCATGAGCCAATACATCTCCCAGCAATGCTGAACTCCTGCTGAACTTATTCTGTACCTATAACTCTTAAACCTATCTGATAAACTGTTGTATCTCAAATGGCTTGTAAGAAGCATCTCCTACAATGTGCAAACATAATTGAAGCATAGAGGTGATCTCGTGTTTCTTTTTCACTCTACATTTCATGCATGTTGCACACAACAACCTTACCTGCAAATACTCAGTTCAGGTTGGTAGCTGCAGTGCAAAAACTACACTGTGGAAATCACAGTTGTTAGTTTGCAACAAACTGAAGACTCAGTTGTGTGATAGAAAATTAACTGACCACTCAAGTTTTAGATGAGAAGATCAATGCCACTCTCGTATTTGGTCATTCAGTATGAACCTGTACACAGCAGCCAGCTAAGCTAAGCTAACCACAAAACTGTCATTTTTACACTAATGTCTTTATCCTGATAATGCAACAAGTCAAACTGTCTGTTTGACTTGTCTTCACATTTAGGAGACAGATAACGGTGTCAGTCATCAGTCAAAAAGTCATGCTGCCTTTAAAGACATATCAATGGCAGCTGCACTAATTGACAATCAGTAATACAACACAGTCATGTTAAACACTCTTCTGCAGCTGAAAGTAATCTCCATCAAAATCACTATGCCCTGCTGTTTGGTTAACATTTGCTAAAACCTCGAGCGTCCAGGAAAATGCATTAAGAAATGAATGCATACATTTGTGTCACTTCAACTTTTTAAATGGAACAAATGGGGCTTGAGGGCTTACTTCTTTTTTCTTTTTGCTTGACTCCATTGACTGTGTTAAGTTTTATTGTCTTAAAACAAATGCAAGTGCATGCCTTTGCTTTACATGAATAAACACTTTAAGTGGTGTGCTGTTGTTTTGATATTAAAACAAGTGAATAAATCTCACAGGATTGAGAAAATGTCTAAAACTGCTTCTTTAAATTATTGTTTTTTCATCTGTACTAGTGCAGCAGCATGCCTGCATCTTCATTCTTATTAGTTAAAGCTCTAGAAACTAGCTGATCTACAGTGTGTCGGTAACAGATTGATATACCATTATAGCACTGGCAGATGATTTTATGAAGTTTTCGATTCAGTTGTAGACATAACTGAAGATGTAATAAATACTTGTGCAGCAGGGGACTTAGAAAGACAGACTTCTGTGGTTAGTTTTGTTTTTTTTAATGGAATTTTCTGACAATAAGAAAGTGCAGCATACTACCGGCTGTCTCCATTAGTGAAGTAAAAACCAAATGTGAATCCTTGAGTTTGAATGTTAATGTTATTCAGCTGGATTTCATCCAGCCTGCCCTCCCTCGCTCACCTGGATTTACCTAATAGCTGTCAGTAGCCACAGGGCAGACGCTACAGGCTAGATTTCCTGAGGCACCTCATTCACATTGCATCATCACTAACTTTCTAAAAACACTGCGCGCTTTTACACATTTAAATGAACGCGAAAACGTTTGCAGCTCTCGGAAGACGTGAGCAACATTTTGTCATGGGAACCAAAGGAAAAAAAAAAAGCGGTGACAGCAGATGAAAAGCGCAAGATGTAAGAAAGATGTTGGACTGCGGAGATGGAGAAAGGATCGGACAGAGATGGATGAAGTGGGCAAGAGAGATGTGCATTTCTATCTATCTTCACTTTCTATGTCTATCTGTATCTATATCACTTTGTCTGTCTTTATCTGGACTCACACACTGCCCCTGAGTTCTTCTTCACTCACTCATGCTGAGGAGGGGGATAGAAAGGAACAAGACAGCCAGGCTTTATTGCTGTGATCCTCACCTCTAGTGGGATGTTTTCTGTCAGCATCACTTAAAGCTTGGCCACCCATCCACCCCCCCTCACACATATATATATATACACACACACACACACACACACACACACACATACGCAAAACACAAACACATGCTGTAGATATACATATATAGACACAGACATACATAAACTGCCCACTGTTTCAAAAACAGACGTGTGTACATTAACTTGTCCCTGAATACCCTGCTGCACAGCAATGAGCTTCTCTCTCTTTGCCAAGTTAGAGAGATAAAGGGAGCGAGGGGAGATGGAGGGGGGAGAAAAAAAAAAGACAGGGGAGTGCAAGAGAAGGAGGTGCGGGCGGAGAATGCTTTTGTGTTGTCAGCAGAAACGTTGTTTTTATGGATGCAGTGTTTACAGTGCTGTTGCCACATTGTGTGTGTGTGTGTGTGTGTGTATGTTGCTGAACACGCGTGTGTCTGTTTGTTTCCTCCTTTGGATGCATTTGGCCTTACCTGTCCACAGGGATGAATTAAACCTGTCAAAGTTTTGTGTGTGTGTGTGTGTGTGTGTGTGTGCGTGTGTGTGTGTGTGTGTGTGTGTGTGCGTGTGTGTGTGTGTGTGATGTTCTCAGATGTATTAGGCCTGTCTATGGACATGTTTACTTTTTGTTTTAAGCCTGCCTGCGGGGCTTATGCATTCTGCATGAGAGTACTGTGCTTTATGTGTCAGACCCATTTGTTTGCCCAAATACTCAGTGAAAGCACAAACACTCGGCGGACCTTTTGTTTGTCTTGTGTTCACCCACGTGCACTCTTGTTACAGACACACACGCACACACACAGAGGCCGTGGCAAGTACACAAACATACGATTAAGCACACACATTTAACGTCTCACTCTCCCAAAGTCAAACTTTCAACTTACATGAGCTCATGTACATTTATTTCTAAAGGAGTGAAGCTGGTATTCACGTTAATGAACCCCCTTTTTATTCTGTATATCTCCCTCAAATCTGTGGGAACTTCAGTTTGAGACTGATCAAGTTCAATTCCAACTAACACGCCAATATTTACTGTTCCAACTTTTTCAAACAAAAATGTCGCCAGTTTTTAGTGGGCTGAGTATGGCAAGCAAAGTGTTCTAGTGGGGGCAGTGCAATTTTTGGGACTATTTTCGGCTGAATTAAAAATTTCAGATGTAACTATTCACAGCAAGCAGATACACACTAGCATCTCAGGTTTGAGTCCTGTCATTGATTTGAGAATATGACATTTCTATGGAACATATAAAGAAACCTGGTTATGTACTGTAGGTCCATGTGTACATCAATTCAATGTTGTCCAAGTTTCCTTTCTGTCATTTCTGTACCAACTGAGTTACCTCACTAGATGCCAGTGGTCCCAGTTTAGTTTCTGGCTGCCTACAGCCTGTCACATTTCCCACTCAGTTACTTCTTCTCACGGGGAATGAAAGATGAGTGTGACTGTACAGTGTATCCTCCACATTACCTTGATGAGACTTTCACTTTCAGTTCAGCCTGTAGGTCATCATTACATTGTTTATCAGCATATTTTGCTCTGCTGACTAACGGCCTCGTGACATAACTTGACTTGAGGCTGCACCTGTGATCCGAAACCTAAATAAGGTGTTCACATTCAATAGCTGAATCCAACTGTTCACCTTCTCATTCTTGCATGCACCATGATGTGCTCTCTGTCTCTAAGGGTAACATTAGTAAAGGATATGTGCTCATCTACTTGTTTTCCCTGGGTATGAAGTTTTTGTGGACTGAATAGATGAATAGTGTTAATTTCTTATTCATCACAATTAAAGTTCAGTGGTTCGAAGACACATCCTAGGATGCACAAGGATGTTGCCTTCCTGTTCACAGCCCCTGAGATGCAGAGTGTGTAGTCTCTGTAAAGACCATGACACAAAATTAAAAGGACTCTTTTTACTTTTGTGTGACAATGGGCTAATGTTAAGATAAGTGTTGATGGTTATTAAATACCTCCAAAGCAAGAAGGCGGCTCACAGTACCACAGTATCTTATTCTACATTGTTAAAGATAGTAGCAAGCTACTAAGACATTTCATCTTTTAGTATTTCCATTTTCTTTGTACTAAATACTTCATACATATATTTAAGATGCAAACTTGTACTCCACTACATTTATTTGATAACTATAGTTACTAGTTATTTTCCAGAATCAGATTAGTAATCCAAAACACACTTTGATCACTTTAGTGATCACTGTGGCTAAATTCACAAGCTACTCAGCATGTAAATTTATTCAAATGATACTTAATAGATGCAAACCATGTGAGCATCAATACATATACAGTAGAAAATAAGCTACCAGCTACAATACTATATTCTGTATATATGCAATCTAGATAGATAGATAGATAGATAGATAGATAGATAGATAGATAGATAGATAGATAGATAGATAGACTGTGTGTATATATATACACTTACACTTAAATAAAAAAAAAATTTAATTGCATTGAAATTTGAAATTCTATTCACATGCATTTTAGTGAGGTGACAGCAAAGGTCTTGGATGCCAGTATCTCCAAAGCTCACACATAAAATGGAAACTACCTGCAAAGGAAGAGGTACTGTATGTGAGGGAAAATTATAATACAGGGAGGAATTATGCTTTAAACCAGGGGTCGCTGAGGCTGCAAATGTTTGTTATACCTCTGCAGAGATGATTGTGAATATATTTTTTAATATGGTCTGTTGAGTGAAATATCACCTCTCCTCCATACAAAAGTGACGGAGCGCACATTAGTAATGTATTAGAGCATTTCTGTCTGCGTCTCTGCCAGGAAAGATGGAGAAAGGTGTGTCACTTTTTAAAATATGAATGTGACAGTGGAAAAGTTTGGACAAATATCGGTGTGTATAATGAAAACAGCTTACAGTCAGCTGCTAGTTTACTGCATTATTCACTGACAGAGCGATGAATGAGAATAGTGACAGAATCCATATGTAAACCTATGCGCAGCTTATATTTAAAGTGGGAAGCAGTCGGGTTTTATTTAGATTCAGATTCAACAATATGTTTGAAAATATTACAGACAAGCGATGGCAAATGAGGCCTGTGGAGCAGTTTTTGCACATAGTGTGTAGGTGTTTCCAAATGAATCTGCTCAGTGTCCATTATCCTCTCGGGGTGTATGTCTCTACTTCAACTCATTAGGACTTTAGTGAAAGTAAAGTGATGTTTCTGTTCGTGTCGTGTTGCTTTGACTGCTAATGACACTGTCCCCAGCTTCAAATGACTTCACTCGGCCTTTGATGAAAGGACTTGAAAGTCTTGGAAGTCGGACACACATGTCAAAATCTGTTCTGCCACCATGACAAGCACACACGCATTCACGCACACACACACACAGCCTTGCCGTACCCAGCATTTTGTTATTTCTTTAGTATGCATTCCCTTTAAATGTCCACCTCTGCCTTTGTGTTACTCCCCTCGCCTCCCCTGCTGCCTTCATGCTGTGACACAGGCTGCAGCGTGTGGAGGCTCAAACCAACATGGACTCAGGATTGATTTCTTAGCATCAAAAGGTAGGGCTCAACATCCAAAAGTCCTTTCATCTGAATACTAAAACACAAAGAGAGGAAGAAGGGAATATTATATTTTATGATTATGTGTCTTTTTGTGTGTGCAATGAGTGTGAGTGCAAACAGCTTGAGCACAGATATGCTTGGCCAAGATCTGACTGTGATTATGCTGCACTGTGCTGCAGTGCCCTTATTTAATTTCAGCGGATTCTACAGATATGGATTATCTATCAGACTTCTCATGGCAAGAGATTGTCACATTTTATTTTTCCACCAAGAAATCTGTTGGTTTCACCATTTGGAAGTTTGTGTATAACACACCCTGTCTACAGTGTGCTTCTGTCCCATCTCTCCTTGCCCCGGGTCCCTCCACATGCTGCAGGTACTGAGCAATCTGTCACCCACATATAAGCTGCATGTGTGGCTTCACAGAGGCGCGTGTATGTTCAGGGTTCAGATCTGGGCACCATCCCTGCGGCCACTCAGCTGCTTGTCCACTTGAGTGTGTGTGTGTGTGTGTACATTTGTGTGTGGCTATTGGTTCTGTGTGTTCCACCGTACGCATCTGCGTTATGTTGC
>JAUBNQ010000001.1:21428440-21444315 GCA_032353495.1 Ctenopoma kingsleyae | reverse complement strand
GTCAGAGGTGAAATTTTTCATTCTAAGCAAAGAGGGATTTTCTCTGCAAAAAAAACATGACTACTGCTGACTACTGAAGGTTTCTTAAGTGGCAGCACATGCTATTCTCACACATAAATGGAAGATCAAGTAGAAGCATGATCAAGCAGAACAAAAGTGACCACATCAATGCATGAAACTTTGTTCAGTGAGAGATATTAAAGTAACTTAATTGCAGATACAGAACACATAAGGAAGGCTGTGTAGTAGTGGCTTTCAAGGACGAGTAACTAAAAGCCCACCTCAAACATTCAACCAAGATTTAAAGAATGTCATCGTAATTGCATATTCACTCGCAGGTATCAAATGAAATCTCTATTAAAAAAAGTATAAATCAATTGCTCCTCTGGAGGCTTCAGTCCACTCAGCATGTTGGTGAGTGGACTGAAACAGTTCAGTTACCAGGAGAATGTGATTCTAGTGTTATATGTGTGTACGTCTGTGTGTGAGCATGCATGTGACATTACGTGATCCAAGTGATAGATGAGCATAATGTCCACAGTTGAAACAGGGGCGCTTGAATCAGACAGAGATTAATAGGGCTGTTGACTGGCTGAAGTGCCTTGTTACAGTAGTCACTAGCTTCAACCTACCCTTGATCTCACTTGCCGGGCACACTCATATATAAACTCTGCCCACAAACTCCCACTTACATGGTGGGCAGAGTTTGTGCTCTTTTTAAAACAGGCACAGAGCTGCCACACTAAATCAACAGCAGGAGCCAGCGAGGAATCAAAACAGAAACCCACACTGCACAAGACAATCGATCAAAGTCCTTGTAGATTTCCTGACCACCAACTGTTAAGCAAAGCTTGCTCCATGAAGCACAAAAGAAAGCCATGTATATTCATGACTGATGTCTCTTTTACACTGGGGAACTTCAAAATAAGACATGAATTCCTAAAGTTGTAGGTTAACTATAGCAGCCTAAATTAAACTACATTCAATAATGCTTCTCTTCACAATCTCTCAGCCAGGTTTGAGGGGGTGATTTTGCTGCTCTAGTCAATTATGCATGAACTCAATTACAGCAGCACAACACTTAAGATTTTCATATGTCTATGAAGAGAAGCCTCATCATTTCTTCTCCTAAACACTGCTTAACTCTCCTACCTGCATGGTATCAAAACAGTCTGTGAGCCTACTCAGCTCAACAGAGAATAGACGAGTCAAGCACCTGAGCTTATCAGCCAATGCTAGCACATTTTCCAGTGGGAAAACTCCTGATCAGTTTATCATCCTACGCTGTTTTCTTCACAAAAACTGCCAAGTGCATTTACCGATTCGCTCTGTTGTCAAAGACCACGCTCCCTGCAATATTAAATTTATTTGCATGGGGGTGTAGATGAGATTTATAACTCATAAAAATATAATAGTCGAGAGAAAGATGACTACCTGGAGAATGTGCCCTTGATAGTTTAATATTTTCCTGCTATGTAGATTAGATTTTCATCACATTATGGACTAATGTTTATTAATAAATGCTAGGCCATAGCTTTAAGTTTAACAATTATAATAACTACTTAATCAAATAAATATGGTTGGTGCTTTATTTCTGAATCATTTAGTCTTGATAGCTCATACATTAAGTCATGTATTAGTTCATTGTGATTCTTGTCGTAACTCATGTATTAATGATAATTTATGTTCCCTTAGCAGATATCTTTTATATATATATACTTTTCACCGTGTCTGTGGTCATGTACTATACGAAAAGGCTTTGAAACTCATAAAGAAAATTTCTAAGGTGGCTATTATTTAAGAAAGTCAATAAAATGTTACAGTCAAACGCTGAAATCCAACATTTAGAGGTTTAATGTTCTTTCTCACATTATCCTTGAAAAGTCCTTTCAGTCATTAGTACGAGCATGTGCATCTCTCCATGAAACCAACCAAGGCTCTTAATCTTTCATTAAAAAAACAAACCTTGAAACACTCAACAGGTAATAAATTTGATACTGACTCTGTAAGTTCAGCAAAGTTTTAAGTTCTTACATCAAAGGCACAGGCATAGTGTTATCAGTAATTAAACAGATATACCAATAGCTGTAAAAGTTTATTCTTTGTTGTCAAGGCATTTGAAAGTATAGTTTTCTTTTATTTCTAACAGGAAATCCATCATCAGAAGAGCTTTGGCTCTATTCAGTTCCCTCAGACACCATCTTCAGTGCTATCTGACTAAAATGATATGCATGAACATTTGTACAGGATATTGTGCAGATTAATGGCTATGTTTTTGGTCTCCCAGCCATGAATTTCTTGTTCAATCTTACACAAGAGAAACCTTATAATGGCCTCTAGGCCACTGCTCCCCTCTGCAGCTCAGCACACTACAATTTACAAATCTATGCCAACTAGAACATCCAGTGGACCAGAGTGAAGTCTTTAGGGAGTGTGATGAGACAGGCTGGCTTTATTTTCTGCAGATGAAAGCCCCAGTTTGTGACTTTTACCATTTTCACCTCAGTTGTTTCACATGCACAACTCTTCCATACGCGCATTCTCTTTAAATAGGGCCAGTGGCTAACCTTGCATCTTTGCCACCACCTTGTTGCCTTGTCAGCAGCAAGACAAGAAAATGATCAATTTCCACAACAACCAGTTGTTCTCAAAGCAGTGCAGTAGCACTTCAGTCTGAGCACAGTTGTGAGAGGCTCTCAGGGCCATTTCTCATTGGAATTATTTCTAACGTTTCTTCAACATTTAAAAGCATATGCAATGGCAATTTATTCTGTCCTGCACATCCATTTTGAGCAGGTGTATTCCTTTTGAATATATGCCCTCAAAAAATGTCAACACTTTAATAGTCACAGTTCATTCTGTAGACTTTAGCCAAGCACATATTTTGCTCAAAAGCACTCTCTGGAAAAGTAATATAAACCGAAATATATCTGTCTAAATGTAGTGAAATTTGACAGTGTCAAGTTTGATTCATTGATGTTGGAAGTACTTTCTCTCTCTTTTAATGGTAGTTGTGGATGTGCTTCAGATTATAGAAGGCAGTTTTCATGAACAAAACTCCCTTAAGTCACGAAATCTACCACACCTGTCTGCCTGGGTCTGTCTATTGTGATTCACATCAAGCAGTGCTTTGTATGTGACCACTCTGGATGACACAAACAGCACATCCTTGACACTCCAGTGGTCGGGCAGGGTCTGCAGCACTGTGGTCCTAATGTCTTAGTGGCTTATTTATTTGTGTGCATACTCTTTTGTTATTTGTGCTGTCACTCAGATGTTATTGTAAAAAGCTGAAAATGCTGCATCATTTCTCATTTCTTGTCTGTGCAGAGCTCACAATAGTAATAGTTAGAAAATGTTCTTCAGAAACCACTGAGCATCTCTAGTTTTAATTACATTTGAATGTAAAAGGGACTATTCAAACCAGCAAATTCAACTGGGCTATGACTGTTCCTCACTGTGGAAAAAAGACTGACTATTACAGAGTCATCTGTGAACTTATGAACACATCATCTTTGTAAGAATTCTTGATTGGATACTTAACAAAGCAGGGGAAGGACACATCCCTGAGGGGACCTTGTAGAAGACAAACTGTATTAAACATTTACTCGAACTCTCTGTTCTCTGTTCAGAAGTCAGATAAGCAAAAACAAGGTTAAAATCCTTGTAAGATTTTGTCAGCAGCCAATGTGCAAAGGCTGAAAACTAATCAATAACAAGAAATGTTGGTATCTTCCAACTGCCTCAAAATGAAATTTAAAAAGGTCACTACGGCATCATCTAAGCACCTTCTTGTCTTAAACTGGAGAGGGTCCAGTTCAGCTATTAGCTTCCTTTCTTTGTCTTACCCATCCCTTCTGGATTCTCTACACAAAAGAGTGTGACATCCTAACAAAATTTCGAATGAATCTGTTGAGCTTCAAATTACATGTTTGCTTCTCTGTAATGCTGCTTCTGCAGCATATTAGTCAACATAAAATAATAATGACCCATTCAACTCAGTCCATGATCATATTTTGGTCTGCATTATTTTAGCCAGTAGTGGTCCATTACAACATGTCTGGATCAGTGCCTGTATTGATTCTCTAGATCAGCTAGTGTATAATAATCCATCCTACCACACAGGAAAGCAAGGAAAGAAATCCATCTTCAGATGGCAACAGTCTGTGCAGTCCCTCTCTTATATTCATCAAAGGTAAGTTTTTCATCCAGAATGGTTCGCAAACATTTTTATTGCTGGACTGAAAATACAGAGTCCTGTTTGATTATGGTAGAAGTTAGGAGGAGATGGGCGTACTGTTCTTTTTTTGTATACTAGGCAATCCAGAGAAAGAACACATCCCCGAGGAGACCCTGTAGGTTAACTCTGCTAGACAGACAACCACCTTTACTTGACCTCGCTATTCTGTTTATTAAGAAATCAATTAATCAGCAATCACTAGTTAAAATCCATGTAAATTTTTGACAGCAGCCTATGTGCAAAGGCTAAAAAAAAAAAAATCAATGAAAAGCAATCTTGCATGTTTTCTGGTACCTTCCAAATGCCTCAAAATTTAAAAGGGTCAACATGGTATCATCAAAGTGCCTCCTTGCTTTTAAAGCAAACTGGAAAGGGTCCAGTTCAGCTATTATTGCCAGTTTTTCTTTAACCAGTTGACATTAACCTATACTCATCATTCTGCAATTCCATACTTATTAAATCTGAGCCATGACTTTGACTCAGATCTGCTAGCTCTGGTAAACATTACATCTTCAGAGTTGCAGTTAGAGTTACTTAATGTAATCTTTTTTTATTTTTCCTTACTCATCCCTTCAGGATTCACTACGCAAAAGATGACTAACAAGTATTTGGATAAATCTGAGTCTGTGCTTTAAATTACAGCTATGCTTCTCCGTAATGATGATGGTAATAGGCTACCCCTGCAGTATATTAGTCTACCACTGATAATAATGGCCTAAACAACTCAATCCATGACTTATAATCAACATGCACGGGAGCTGGTTTTGAGCTGATGCTAATCATAATAATAATCAGTGGGCAGCAGAAGCAGCATCATAGCCATACACCATCTGCAGTTCTTTTTGTCAGTACACAGTAATTCTTAAGAGGAAACATTAGGCACTGGCCTCTTTTTTTGGCTCCATTAAAGCTGTAGGGAACACAAAAAGGAAATTTAACAATGATCAAAACATTTTAACACAGATTTTTCAGACAACTAAAACTTAGAGTCTGTCTCATTATCTGGATAAACAACATCTCTGTTGGGATGCTGGAAGCACCGCTTGAAAAATAGGAACTCAGCTGATTTAATCTGGACGTCTGGTCATATCTTTTCATAGTCAAATTAACTTTAAGCATTGTTTTAAGTGTCGTAAACAATGTTAGGGCTCTTTAATTTCACAGCTGAAAGGAAAAATTAAGATTAATGTGTTGCAGCTCTAACGCAGGGCATTTGAAACATTCTTCTAAAAGACAGACACACACACAGACTTTAGGATTTACACATAATAAACCCAAGATTTACTCTCACGAGGTTATGCTTGTTTGATTAAAAAGTGCTGCTGGGCAGGAGTGTGGGTGTGTGTGAATCTGTTTGTGTGCATGGCTGTACTGCAAAGATCTATTTAGACAAGTGACTTTGTTGAGGTGTGGTTGATTTCTAACTATTTTTTCGGTGTGTGTGTGTGTGTGTGTGTTAGTTTCTGTTGAGGATTGTACTGTCTACAGCCTCAATGAGCTGCTGGCCATGCCGTTCCTGCCCAGGTAAAGTAGCCCTTCATGAATAATGTTGAATACAGGCTGTGACAAAAGGTAACCAAACAAACATCATGCCTGAGAGAATATTGTAGATCAAACACCACACTGACACCTCAGAGTGTGTAAAAGTGTTTGTGTGTCTGTGCGGTTACCCATATTAAGTGACTTTACCACAGCTACTGAGTATGCACATGCCCCAGAGAGCATGAAGAATAAAACTAGCATGACACCTTAATGCCTGCATGAGTGTGCCCGTGTGTGCGCATGACTGTGTTTGTGTGTCTAACCAAATCAAGCCACCACAGCACAGCTGTATTTGGGCTAAAGCAACAGGAAATGAAAAGCAGGACACAGGTCTCTTTGGAACGGCTATGCTTAAACTCTCCAAAGACTGTCACATACAAACCAACAAACCAGCCTTTCATCAATAATGTATTAAACCCATTCATCCAAGGCATTATGTTTCTCAATACTTTAACGGTTCAGTGGAAGTACAGCAGTGTACTACTTGCAAAATGATGGCTCTTCTGGGGAAAGTGATTTTATATCAGACAGTGAAACTGTAATATTGATAATGATGGTGCTTTGTTCTGCGCCTTGCTGATGCGATGGGTGTAGTTTTGCTCTATTCTATATTCTCTTTGTTATCGATGTAGGTTTTGATAACATCTTACTGGTGGTGTGTATGAGCCAAATAATACACTGAAAAAAATTAGTTATACCATTTTAAAGGGAGTGTATCAAAGAAAATAAGAACTTTGTTGACTCAGGTCTGTTTTGCCCTCACAGATGTTATCTAATTGCTGTTGAAGCTTTAACTTTTAATGTAATACAATTTCACCCATTTTTTTTTCTGTAAATCTGTAAGTCACAACTGACACAAAATGCAGGCAGTGCCAGCAGTGCTGCAACCAAATCACAGTACTTTCTGAATAATTCTAGAAAAGGCCTGTTTCTTTCTAGGATGATACAAAACCTCTGAGCCAGGGATCACTCAGGGCTACCTAGACAACTGGGTACATCTATTAAAGAAATGCCCAAAAAACAACTCATAACTTAACATATCTCTTAAATCTGGGTGAAAACAATGAACAATTAGCAGATGGTACTCTCGTTTTTCCTATTCGATGGATACCTCATTTGCTACAGGTTAACACAAATTAACAAAACAGATTGATTTACTAATCACACTAATCACTACTGCTAGATGTAATTAAATCTTACACACTGCACCTGTAGCTATTAAATTATTAATAATTATTACTTACTCTTTAGTATTTATAAAGTTGTTAATATACTATGTACATATATTATGTATATTGCTGGGATGACAATAAATCTGACTTGACTTGACTTGTCTCTGGCAGGGGTGGGGGTGTGTGTGACCTGTGGTAAGCATCACAGAGAAGTGGAACGCTTGCATGTATTGTATGTTAGCATATGCTGTCTGACTGGATAACTTGCATGTGAGCTAGAATATCCAGTCGTTTGCTTAGGATACACCAGCAAGCCACAACATTACATTTCCCTGATAGTTTAGTGGACTGGGGTCAGCATGGAAAAATGTAATTCTGTTACATATTATTACATGACTGCAATTTTATCTGTGTATCCTGCTCACCGGGTTCTGTAGTAAACTATCCACAACTCTCCAGTACTTTGTACCACCACAGTGCACATGCACACTTATGACGTTGCTCAAAAGCTCATCTATACCTCTTCTTCCCGAGAAGAAATCAGCTTACATGAACACAATCTCAGGCTGAGTGAGCGAAGTGAAACAAAAGCGCAATTCAGTCTGATTATCAGGCCAGTGAAGCACTGAAAAGCAAATACATTTCAGTGACAATGACTAATCTTTCATGGAAGAATTTGTATGAGAATGAAAAAATCCCCGGACTTTTAAAGTATGAGCAACCATTCTCCATTTAAAATTCCAATTAACTCAACATTTGAATGGTAATTTCCAAGAAAATATATTAAAGAAACATAAGTTGTAAAGTTTCCAATTAAATTTGCTTTCACTACCAAGAATTTTAGGAATTGGCTCTCCAGTAAAGCTTTAATTGCAGTGTTCATTAAAATTATCTAACTAAACACACTATAAAATCATCATCATTCATTGTGCAGCTGTTGTAACAATAACACACAACTAGACACAGTGGTGCTGCAAGAAGTGGATGCAGATCCATATTATGGTTGCAGCATTTTTATCTGAGCCATCTGAGACGCACACAAAACAGCCTCAAAACAATCCTGCATGCATATACTCTAAGAGTGATTTCCGGAGAGTTTTAACCCAAATACAACATGATTTTGAGCTCCAGTAAGTAACTAACTAATATGTCTCAGCAATTTCAATTTAAGGAATGCTCTGCAGGTCAACGTGTAATTTGAAGTCCCAGTGTGAACTCACAATGACAAATTCTTCATTGGAAACTGGCAAAGCTTTCTGATTACACTGAGTTTGTGATTAAAGATGAATTAATTCCTCTATGCTGATTGTGAGATTTAACAGTGCTGCCGAGTGTCTCCATCTCTCAAAAATGTCTAAATTTTAAACAAATCCTTTTCTGTAGGAATTTGCCTGCACACTGACTATAACCAATGGATTGGAATGTGTGTCAGCTCCTTTTATGCTGAGAGCTGGAGTATTTTCACTGTGCCCTTTTCAGCAGCACTGAGTTGGAGATAGACTGTCGCCAGTGGCTGGTCTTACCAAGGTGCGCGAACTCAGATTTGCCCTTTTCAATTTCTGTTTCCTCTATAGCAGGAGAATGATGCTGTATGCATTTTCTTTTATGGAGCACAGTCTCAGAGTAGTGCAGTCTCAAAGCTTGATATTTCTCTCGCTCCTCTTCCCGCCTGTGTCCTTTCTTTCTTCCTCCCTTGTCCTTCCATTTTGTTTCCCTCCTGTCATCTACCTTAACTGCATCCTTCTTAGTGTTCTTTGTCTCCTGTACTCTGATTGCCTCTGAGGCATATGTATGCATGAGATGAATTGGAGCGGATTACATTTCCCACGTGCATCGATTTTGGGAAAAGAGTGATTACATCTAACTAATACATGCACATGTAATATGTAAGTTTAAATTTAATGGTGAGCTCTAGTCTCATGCAAATAACTATTTTAACTGAGAGCTGCAGTTAAATTTTAAATGGAAGATATGTCAATTTACAATAAAACTTATAATCTCTTAATTATATCCTAATTCTGCTAAGCCCATCTTCTGTCTCGTTTTTTTTTTTTTTTTCATTCCACAGGCTTTTCTCATAACAATTTCTCTTCCTCCATCATCCATCTCACTCTGTTTTGCTCCCTCCCTCCTCCCTGTTCATCTCAGAGGCATATGAGAAATGACACTGGACAAGTCCTCGCTGCTTTATTAATCCTTTAAGCTTCTGAAGGGAGGCACAAATGCAACTACCCCCATTCAAATCAATGGCAGTAACTCCCAATTGCCATATCTGTGGACTGCTTAAATATGTTTCATTTTTACACACATACACACACACACGCATACCAGGCACACACAGTGTTGAATAGCTTTGCCTCCCTATGGCTGGGGCTCTGCTAACCAGCCTGCTGCAGGAACAATTCATAGGCAGTTCAGTCAAATGGAACTCTAACCCATGGGCCTGTGGAACAGCCCCAGTCAGAAAATATCACACACACACACACACACACACACACACACACACACACTCACATAGCTGTACCCGCAACATGCACACTCTCTCTCTGTCCTCATCCAGACCATAAAATCATTGCGACAGATGAAGGCAGGGAACAGTGTTTTTGTGCTGTTTTGCCCGTCACAGATTTCCATTACAAAGTCTTGCCATGAGTCTGGGAGAACGAGGGCCTATTGAAAAACGGACAGGCTACAAAATGCTGCTAGTCAGAGCCCATCAATGCTGCGTTTTCCCCACTGAATGGCTTGTCAGTGAAGGGTGGAGATGGGCTTTGTGTGAGAGGTAGGACTGAGCTGTGTTAGGCCAGACAATGGGTGGAGAGCCCATGTCAACTCTGGAGAGTGCATTCAGGGTTCATCATCTGGTGTGTTATGAAGCTTCTGAAAAAAATACTCCTTTCATCTATTCCCAAGCTCTCCTCTCCTCCTTTTCTTTAGACGTTTTAGCTTTGTTCAGCATTTTCTCGTTTAATCAATCTTTTGCCGTTGTGCCTCTTTTGTCTTCTTCAATAACTGAATAGAATGCAGTGCTGTTATATACATTAGCGTTATTTTGCAAATTGTGAGTGCAAATGCAGTGATTTGTGGCAATTTTATCTCCTGAAAAGCATGATTATATAAAGGCTGCCTTAACAGTCCATGCTGGACACCCTTGCACTTTTATTTTTGCCAGAAACCTTTTGTACTGTCACCCCCACTCTGTCAAATCAGTAGTCTTGTTGAAACAAAGGATCATTTTACCTGGGTCCTGATTATTACCCAATCTTTTGACCCTGTTTTGTTATAGGTCCATAAATATCTGTTTTCTTGTAGACAAGTACAGAGGGTTTTTTTTACCCATGTCAGCAAGCCACATCATACATACTTTGTTTTGGCAGCCATATGGGATGTGTCGCTGACTGGACTGCTGTGCTGATGTTTTACTGCCTGCTGAGTTATTTTATGTTACGTGGTTCAAGTGGTGCAGGAATAGTCACTCAGTGAACTGCTGAGTGGTCCTGAGGCTTATCTGATAAACACAGCTTGCTAAGGTCTTGGTGTTTTGCAGAAAGTCTGTTATTGCAGCAGAAGGGGCTGGACAGATATGTGAACAACTTCACACAGTTAGGGATAGATGAAGACATTTTTGGTTTAATATTTTATTAAGCTTTGTGTTCAACATTTTATTTGAAGATGTGTCAATAACTGAGACTGAACTTTACTTAGCCCTAAGTGGCAATGCAGTCTGAGCAAATGTTGTGGCACCTGCAGATTTTATGTTCTACTAAATTACTAATTATAAAATGCAGCCATAAACAGCAGGTGAGTTCTCAACATTTGTCTGATACATCCTCTTTATAGAACAACCCATGAGATCTGCTGTAGTTGCCTAAACTGAATTAAGCCTAAACTTAAGCTGTTGTAGATCAGAAAAAACTTGTATCATTCTCATATCTGTCTTTATGAGTTATCTGTCTTAACACAGCGCAATGGTTTTAGGTGCCAAAACTAACGTTTGATGATTATAGGCCTCTGTATGTTTATGCAAATATTCCTTATCTATATACAAAAGTCATTTTTAATATTAACAATGTCTACACTGTATTTCAGTGTGACCAAACTTTTGACTGGTAGTGTTTGTGACCACACTTTGTATAAGAGCATCAATACTCTGCAGTTTTTCAAGGTACTTTGCAAGTACAGTACTGTAGGTTGTTCAAGAATCTTGGTGCCACAGTTGCCTGATCATGTGGTCCTAGACTGACTCATAATGTGGGAACTATATAGTACCATCTAACAGATCAGGAGCCTCCCTGATGGATAAGTAACACCTCAACTGTCAAAAATTTTAACACATCACTCTACATTTAAGAAGGTAGTAAAAGCCTATTTTGTCATTAACGTGTGAGAACCTCTGGCATTCAGGGATAGTGGAAGGGGAAAAAAAGGGCACTTCCCTGTCAACTGTGGCATATAAGGGCAGGATCTTTGACAGGTAGCAGACAGAAAGGGCACAAACAACATAAATCTGTCACAAGTGTGTTGTGTTGATCTAGGGGCAGCAGCAGTGTTAGCACTGTCAGCTTTCAGCTAAAAAAAACGTGGTTTTGTTTGTTGGCTCTTTCGTGGGTCAAAGTTGTGGCTTCTTCACGGATTCTAGTAAACTCTAAAGTGCTTCAACTGTATGTGTGAAAGTGAGAGTTGCTCCCACAGGCCCAGCACACAGTGGGAAAAGCTCCAGCCGGAGCCGACTCTTTGATGACATATGCAGATAGATTGTACAACTGTAGGAATCAGTTTAGGTACATGATGGATACAACATGCAAAAAAAAAAAGACAAAAAAAACACCTTACATTGCTCACTGAAAATAAAACTCTGCACAAATCAATTAACATCCTCAACACTGACATTTATTTGGCTACACAGACACACACACAGTCGTAAACGATTAACACTCGTTCAGCTTGACATTTATTTGGCTGTTCATACTCACCGCCTTGCTTCACTCTGTCTAAGTGAGAAATGAGCAGCAACAACCTGATCAATGGGACATTCATACAACGGTGTTACATTCAAACGACTCCCCCTCGATGAAATGACACAGCAGCCTGCACGGCGCCATAAATTTGCCTTGTTTAAACAGTTTCTCCTAATTCTTCTGGGAGGCAGCGCTCCCTTTATTTAAGGGGAACGGATGGAAGAAACATGGAGGGATGTAGAGAGGCGAGAGTTTGAGTTGTGTTTGTTTTTGATTCCCCTTGAGGAGGTTTAAAATTTTCTGTGAATTAGCGCACTTGTGTGTGTTAGTATGTATGTGTGTGGCAGCCAGGACACATATGGAGACAATTATGATGCCCGGATACTGGGGACTGCCAATTTTTGTTCAATAGGAACACTGTGCATTGTGCATGTATGTCTGTTCACCATTAGATTTTATCAAAGATACTTTCCCACCATTTGAGATTCACAGAACACAACTGCCCAGTTGCATAAGCTGTGTAAGACAGAAATAAACTGTGGATTATGGTATACTATGTATGGTTACTGGTCAGTAATGGTCTGGCTACTGGACAAAAATATTTCAGGAATGAACAGTTTGTGGTTTGGGTGACTGTGACCAGCACTTACACTGCAGTTGTGGGATGTGTGGGAGGCATAATGGTAGCAGGAAGGAGGGAGAGAGAAACGTAATGAGGTGAAATTAGTGAAATAGAAAGAAGTGAAGAAGGTGATGGATGACAGAGAGCTGTAGGGAGAAGCAGAGAAGGAGAAGGAGTAAAACGGAAATCAGAATATGACAGGGAATGAGAGAGCCAAGGGTATTTTTTCTGGTAAGGAATGATAAATTCTTGATGCCTTTCAGGGTTCTACATGCAGATGTCCAAATAGAAACAAGACAGAAATAAAACATCCAAAATCAAAACACGCAATAGAAAAAAATAAAAGTTATTTATGCATCGTTTAACCTTGCTCCATGTCTTCAAACTACAGTGGCCTCCACCAAATTCTCTTTCATGCCTTGTGAAGCGGCTAAAAAACTATGGAGAAAGAAGAAGGAAAAAAAAGGCCACTGTGCGCTTCCACATTTGGGTTAATTCGAACGATATATTTCTGTCTGAGATATGGGTGAGCTGAAACAGAAGTTGGGGTTTGAAGACAAATAGCTTCAATTTACAGTAGCAAATTAAAAGTCTTATCTTGAGCAGTCAGAGCGTATTTTCATTTCCCTTTACATTAAAGTATTCCCTGAGAAGTCCTCCTAGAAATGGGAGAAGTCAAACTTTGAAAAGTGCATGAATATCTAATGGGAGTTTTGAATAAGGGTGAACTCCCTTGTAGCTTTGTCATACAGCTGTACGGCCGGGTTAGAGGGCTTTCATGGACACTAGAGTGTGTGACAAGAGAAGGAGACACACCTTCTCATCACTACGCTGAAAAGTAGCTCCTGTATATGGTTGAATCCTGCACCACACACACACGCACTCCACGACCTCTCTTTACTTGGATAAATAATTGATGTCTCCAGTTAAAGTGTCAGAGCAAGAGCCGTATCCAGCACTTTATTTATCGTCTTCCACATCATTAACAATGTCTCTCTCTTCCCTTCTATGTCTCTCTGAGCAAGCACAAGGATTTTCTTTCATAATAAACATGTGGCTGTTTAACTTGAGTCACTGACATGACTCTCTGAGGAACTGGCAGTAGTGAATGCTTTCACATGTTCGGGGAAATTAACTTTATTTATAGCAGAAAGGCAGACGGTAATGATAGAAACATGTTTCTGTTTTCTAAATTTTACATTCTTTTCATATGTGATTATTTTTATGTGTTTGTGTTGAGTGTATAACTACTGATGCAGGCAGCTCATGTAAACATTAGATTTACGTTTATAGGACGAATGTGTTGCATTATTGTACACGAGCTATACTTGTTATTTTGTTGTCCTGACAACAGCTGCTACTCAAATGTGCACTGAACGTGTGAGATGTTGCAAAAATATAATTCAATCAGTAGAGACTGCTTAAAGGGTAAAAACATTATTGATTGAATGCTGGAGCAGACTCGATCTGGATTTACTGTCAGAAAAACAACCATTACCACTCCCACTGTGGGAATAGGATAGACTGATGGTAGAAAAAATGGTCAGTCAAATTTGGCATTCATAATCTGGAGCTGGAAGCAGCGCGCTACACCTGCAGCTAATTAGATTGATAAAAAGGGACAGTGATTGGCTCCCATGTGGGTAAGCGAGAGCAGTGGCAGATTTTAAGTCCAGCTGAAGTTTGAAATCCCCTCACTGTCAATGGAAAATGAGGAAAGTTTACTGTACAGCACCTTTAAACAACAAGACAATTGAAAATGTTTTACATAAAAGATGAAAGGTATTAACACTGGACAATACAAAAAAAGATAACTAAAAAACAGTAAGTGCAAAACATAAGTATTGTCTAATAAAGAATAATAGATTAAACAGGATAATAACAATTACAGTGCAGCTACAATGCAGTGAAAGATACTATGTGAATGAAACACTCCACATCCACTTCATATATACATATTGGATTTTTTTTGGTCACATTTTTGTGCATGAACTCAATTTTGGTCATTTTGTAGAAATATTGTACGTGTATCCAAAATCATTCCCAGGTTCGCTTCTTCTCTGCTCCCTATGCACACTCAATAGTTTATTCAGTAATGAGTAGTGAAATTAAATTTCAGATACTTCATTATCTGTAGAGTCGCTCAACAGTAATTTTCTCATCCGTCAAATGCAGAACACTGCATTGGCTGCACAAAACAACCCAAGGATGTCAAAATGAAAAGTTATTTTTGTGTCTAAAACTGCAAATTGAAACAGTAATGTCTGGAAATTTTTCAGTATCCTCAGAAGGAAATGTAGAATTAGCTGCTATAGCTCCAGTGATCAGCTTGTGAATGATTTTAGAAAGAGAAAGAGAAAGAGAAGTGCAGTAATAAATGAAGCTAAGACGACTCAAACTTCTACTGTGTTTAGGCTGTGTAATGAATATTACCAAGGATCTGTGTTGGGAATAGGTGACAGCTGATGGAGGAGCAGACTGCTGGGATAGGCTAATGTTGTTATGTGCAGCTGATCAATAATAGGCTACTGATTAAATGCTGTACAGATTACAGTTTCTCAGGAGTGGAGCTCTGTGGTCCATATTAATATGAGTTTTTGCATTAATGCAGCACATCTGACATACATTCAGCATCTGGTATATTTTGTGGAAAGGACATAACTTTCATATATGCTAATGCTATGAATATAAACAGTAGAATGAATGCTCCCAACTTACAAAGCCGACAAAGTCATTTTTATGCTAATGTTAATTGTGCAAAGGGGCTTCTGTGCTTTTAAGTTTAACCTGTGCTGTCAGTTCATGTATTTGTCCACACACAGGTAATTTCTCTCTGCATGTGGATATTCTTGTACAGCTTCATTTAGCACCGCTACTAATCATCCTTTCTCATTGGAATAAGTTGTCAGAGGTTCCATGTGGTTAATTACACAGGTCTGCAAAAAAAAATTTTTTTCAGCTGCATGGGATATTTTTGGTAAATTTTCTTTTTTAGGGTGCTGAGTCCAAAAATGATCTCCATTTCCCTCCATCATCTTCTGAGCTCCTCACACCGCCAAACCCACTGTACGTGCCCCCCCGCTGAAAAAAATGAAATGAATGAAAATTTTGCGCCCAAAGCCCTCCCGACGTCTCAGCTCCAGACCAGGAAATTCAACTGGAAACTCACCGTGGTGCTTGTGTTTTGTTTACATTCAGTCGGAGGAGCAGTTTTTGTTGCTGTTCTGAGACCGGAGCTTTGGTCTGTTTTTCCAGCCTCCTCTATCAGCTGTCAGGAAAAGAACAAGTCTGGATTCAGACAGGTAATATGGATTTAATACATTTTCCTGATAAAGTGAGAA
>JAUBNQ010000001.1:21415856-21428340 GCA_032353495.1 Ctenopoma kingsleyae | reverse complement strand
GATAATGGTGCTTTGGTTTATACTAGTGGTGATATGTGGTTAGAGTGCATCTGAAAACTGACTTGCAAAAGTGCGCCAGTGACCTACAGATTGTACTGTGCTTGAACGCCTCCTGCACAGACAACCATGCAACACTGACGCTGCTGCTGTTGCTATGTTAACATGACGTTTCTCCATATTTGTTGACACAACGCAAGGTACTGGATGCGATTTTTAATACTCAGAAATTACTAAAACTTTAATTTAGTTTTTGGTGATTATTCAAGATTAAAGATTTAAAAAAAAAAACTTTATTTGTCTCAGAGGGAAATACTTTTGCTTTGTTACACTTGCTCTCAGTTCAAAGGGAAAGAAAAGAATTGCGAACAGAAAAGATCCACACCAACACAACAAAGTAACATCATTTAAATAACATTGAACTCAAGATGAATGAAACAGGTCAATAATAGTAAAGGGTGAAATTTAATTTTTTGAGAAATTCATTTAATTTGACATTAATGTCAAATTAAATTTGTTTGGCTTAATGCTTCTATGTTGAAAGTTCTTGGCATGTTTGGCAGCATCACCGCCTCCCATTCATTGCCTCTAAGGTGCAGTGAATCATCTGGTGTGCTTCTTTGGAGGAAGTGAACCAGAAGGAGTTTAGATTTTAACCTGCAAGGCAAGAATAATACAGTGAGGAAGGGAAGCATGCAAGAGGATAAGGAGTCAAGAGGTGAAGGAACGAAGTAATAAATGAAGGAGTGGAGGAGAATACATGAAGGACATAATCCTTATTCAGTGTCAAAAAAGCAACTACACAGACTACCTGAGTTTAAAGTAAAAAAAACAGAAAACTGGAAATAATCTTTTAAAAACAGATTAGTATAGTACAGCCTGTTAAAGTTCTACAATTCCAGCTAGTTCAGTTTGTTCAGGTCAGCTTAGGTTAATTTTGTCCATAATATGTCCTTTCATTGAATGATTACAACATAAGAAATTAACTTGGCAGCACATCAGTGCATCAGCTAATGACCATACAACCACAACTTTTTTTCAACTCAGTCTTGCCAAATCGGCACCATTGATTCCCCACATCTGTTCCAGTCGAGAAGAACTCCTCTTGCCAAGCAAAATGATCTCCCTTAAATATATGTAACCAAATATGTCATTATTATCAAAAACATGCAAGTGAAAAGATCCAAGATTGAGCAGTTGTAGTTGTTCTGAAGGCTCAGAAAGGGTTTTGCACTTCTCTTGCTTCTCATGTTTACTCACCCGAATGTGAGAAATGTGACATTCCATTCCTTTGGTGAAGATATGCATGGGAATGTTTATATGCGCTTGTGCTGTTTAGTCACTAAACCCTCTGTGACCCACGACTACACTTAAGTCACTTTACAGCTCAGGTAAACATCTATCTCCAATTCTGACCTGAATAATAGGAGTGTCACTCAGAAACAAAGTGAAGGTGAGTGTGTGTGTATGTGTGTGTGTGTGTGTGTGTGTAGTAGTAAGGATGGAGGGTCAGTGGGGGGTGTGCAACAGAGAAAGCAAAGAGCTGCATTTTTCTGAGCTTATTGAATAAGTCGTTGATTATGGCTGGAGCCACTGGCTGGGCAGAGTGTGTGTTTTCTGCCGGTGGTACTTAATGTAATTGAGAGCAGCTGTCGGGGCTTTTCTGCACAGAGCTTTGTGTCTGGGTAAGGTCCAGTTTTACAGCATGTTTAGCCAAGACATGCTTACATAGGGAGTGAGAACAAGGCATCTGTGTTTTTTGTGCATGCACACTCCTGCGAAGTAAGTAAAATACACAACACAAGCACACATATCCGTACTTGCTGAGACTCCCTGGCTGGTGGGGCTTATATGTACATGAATGAAGACGTGCCTGCCAGTTAGAACAGCAGTGAACAACTGGGTAGCAGCTGTGCTGGCGGAGCGCTCGGTGAGATAGGGCACGAGGAATGCTGGAACAATAATATGAAAACCAAGTAACAATCTTACAGCTCCCTGACAACAATTTGCAACTCATTATATCAATTTGCAAAAGAGAGAGAAAAAAATCGAATTGGTGTTCTTCGAGCTCTTACAGTGTAGAAAGTACACTCACTTTGTTTTAAGGTCAAGCATAATGTAATGCATAGCTAATCTGAGGCGCACATGCTCTTATCGACTTTCGCCGCGGTACTGACCTACAAAACAAGAACGAATCCACTCCCATGTATTAGGTCAGCAATTTGTGAAACCGCAGACACATTTCCAATATCCTTCACTTCAATCAACCATCTTGATTGTCCTAGTTATTTTGTCTGACCCAGTGAGAGAGAGAGAGCAAAGCTGAGACAAAAGAACAGAGAAGGAACGAGGAAGGAACTCCTTCATTATACGGTATTCTTGGCTCCTGGTTGCTTTCCAATCAGCACTTATTTTAATAGGGCCCAGACGAGCAGGAAGAAGAAGGTCAGAGGTTTTTGGGGATAGAGGGGTCGCACACATGTATGTGTGGGAGTGTGTGTGTGCCAGCTCAAACTCGTAAAAGTGTGGTATATAGCTGATTCAGGCAGAGCGAGATAACAGCCGAACAGCTCTCAGAAACATGATGGAGACGGGAGATAAAGCTGCAACCACACAGATGGAGGGAAGAACAGCAATTAAGCTGATTCAGGAGACTGAAAGGAGGACGAGGCTAACAAGAGCAGCCGAAAGGTTGTTAAGTCTGCGAGCGGTGTAGCTGAGAAGTTCAGAGAGAGAGCGAAGCGAGCAAGGTGGCGGAAGTGAGATCGGGGATGAGGATGGGGATGAAAAAAAAGTTGAAGAGCGCAGGAAGTGGTGGCTGCGGTTGCGGTGGTGAGAGGTGGGGGCTGGAAATGATTAGTGGGAAGAACGAGTGCAGCAGTTGATGTGAAGACACGTCAAAAAAAAAAAGAAACATGAGTTGGAAAACTCCTTCTGGTTCCCATGAACTCTGAGTCCCATGAGATGTCAGCATGGGGGTGAACTTTAGGGTACACTACTTCCTGCAGATCTATAAATAGACACTGATGGAAAATCCCATGTTGATGAACAAAAAAACTTGAACTCTTGCTAAATAAATCGGTGCAGGTATGGTGGTCAACACAATCTTCCCAACCTTGTCGAGTATCACACCGTGCGGTTTTTAGCTGCTTGACTTCACATGGGGAAATTACGATTCTCCATTTTATCATACGGCTAATGGAGCTAATTTGTTCCACTGAGGGAAGTGTTCTTTATCCACAAACACAGCACAGCGGGAGGGGTTTCGATTAATGCAATGAATCGCTCTGGAAAAAAAAGAACACAGGCGAGGTTGCTGAACTCATGGAGACAGCTGTTTGGGTAGTGTTGGCGCTAATTAGCTCTACCTTCACTGGGAGCATTTTCTTCTAAATATTTCAGATTAATCGGCCACATGATACATACTATAAATCTGTAGTTTTCAATGTATTCATGCCACACAGAACACTGAGCTATATTCTCCTGGAAAATACACCCAGGCAGGCGGAAATTGTAAGCTTGCTGTATTAACATTTGATGTTCTAAAATGCTCCCATAACACTGTGCTTAATTCTTTCCCTTCTTTCTGTATCTCTGTTATTTCTTGAGGGCAGGAAATGATTCAATAATACAAGAAAAATGAGTAGTTTTTCTTCCCACTTCCAGGTAGGAAGTGATTGTCTTCTACAGTTATTATTCTTTCTTTTCCCTAGTTATACTTTGAATAAATGGCCGGTTTCTTAAAATAGCAGCCATGCATCTTTCTGGCAGAAGAAAAAGAAAAAACTTGAAGCCATGTGTTTATTTCTCCCCAGGACACATTGTGAAGTAGTGAAGCTGACGAAGATTTGGTATGTGTGTGTGTGTCTATGTGGTTGAGTGGGTGGCTGTGGGAGAGAGGGAAAGAATTTTCACAAGTGTGTTGTAGTAAAGGGGTCATGGGACTTCCTGAATGGAACAGATCACATGGACACACACACTGTGTCACTGTAGACATTTTAGACATTGCCATTGTTTCCCAATAACACATTACTCCTCAGGGCAGCGGGATATTGGAACCAGCTGGAGAATCATGCAATGCAGGTTTGTTTCGATATGTCTTGAACTCCATCAGATGTTGACAAGAAAGAAAGAGAGGAAAAAGGCATCACTTGGCAGCTGGAAAACAATGATTTCTCAGTGTGAAAGCTGACCTTTTGAAATATATCTTGACCTATGCAATGTTTAAATAATAAGTCACAGTGAGTTTCTTTAACCACTTATAGAGGCCTTTGAATGGATCTCTGCTTGACCATCACACAAATTAAGTCAGTTTCTGTTAATCTTTGGAGCTGGGTTTTCGGAAGCAATCATCCAAATAAGAATCTGTTGAACTCAAACAACAGAGAATACTCATTCTAGTCAGTGCTGAGGTAGCAAATCATCCCCTAAGCTCAATGAATCTCACACAATGATAGTAAACCACGCAATAAAACTCAATAGCCTCCACTGATGCTTATAGGTTCATACACCTCTGAATAATTTCCTCTCATTTAACGCAAAATACATCAAAATAAAATCCTCCCCCTGCTATTTCCATCAATAAAACGCTCCAGTGCACCTCAATGTCCTCACAGCAACATCCCATACGGCAACCAGACTTTGCGCCTTAAGGGCCTTTCGGAAAACAAAAAGGGGGCCTGAATTCATTTGCATGCCATTGCTTAGGATGCACTCTGAACATATCTTTTGTTCCCACAGAGAGGCCAGCACAGTCACCCTGCAGCCATTGTGCCCTGTTTTTTATCACCTTCGCTGCAGTGAAAGTTTACAAAGTGAAAGATGAGACATCAAGTGGCTCATCTAGCGATAAGTGCCTCACCTCCAACTTTTAAACCCTCGCTATCATCAAGTCTGCTGTTTGCAGTGCTTAAAGCGAATGAGTAGATCAGCAGTTAATCCTATGGGCTTGCGCTGCTAAGTAGCTCATTGCTGTCTGGGTGCTAAAGAGGGCTTGAATGCTGATGTTGTCAGATGCGGACAAGAGGGGAGTAGATAAGCTATTGTTTTCCCAGGGAAGGCACAGAGGGCTCGATGTTTGCGCCGCAACACTGATGCAACCTTCTGAAAGCGTGGCTGCCTTTGGAGTTCTTTCTGAGCGGGGATTTCACCATCCACACACATATGTGCACATGTACTACTGTATATTTACATGCACAAATGACCCATGATTCATGCCGTAAGCCTCATGAATTCAGATGCGTACGTGCATCTGGTCCACACACACACACACACACACACACACACACACGTCATCTGCTTGCCTCAGCTGAAGACGATAACTAAGGACGCTGTTTGTCAGAAGCGTGTGCCACTATCACACAACATCAATAAGCAGCATACAGCAACCTCTGTCCTCCGCAGCTGTTTTGATTTACTTCAAAATACAACACATTCTACATTCTTTTTTATATCAGCCAGCTCCAAATGTGTTTTGCTTTTGCTTTTATCGCTTGTTTTTTTCCCCTCTCACTCTAATCTTTATTTTTGAAGATGAAATATAGTGATTTTTTTTGTTTGTTTTTTGTGAGGCTCTGATAATAAATGTTCCTTCAAGCACAGTTCCTACATCTACTATTCATTTCCTGTCTTTACTCATAAACGCATTAAACAGCCCAACTGGTTCCAGATCAGATGGTGAACTGTGTGACGTGACTGTCCGGGTAATGCAATTTTTTTTGTTTTTGCTGTTGTGCAGCTATTCCACCTGGTATCTGCACTGTCAAGAGGTGGCAATGAAGGCTACTTGAACACGATCATTACTGTGAGACCACTGCTGATAAGGAAAACACATTTAATCATATTTAAGCCTTAATGTATTTTCTTGTTTCAATTTAATAAGTATCAGATATTCAAATATCACATTTTCCTTTTCCAGGACTGATTATATCAGCAGAAAGACAGTGATTTTGGATGCAGTGTCACTCAAGTCAAACTTTATTTATCTGGAACATTTCATAAGTAAAAACTCAGAGTTGTCTCTCTCAATTAAAATAAGAAGGAAAGTGTTTCACAATAGCACTAACACAAAAAGTACCCAAAAACTGCACAAGCAGACGATTCACTAGCTAAGATACAATACTCATTAGTGAAAGGCGAGAGAAAATATTTTGAGGCTGCTGTTAAAAGACATGACAGTCTGAGCAAACTAGATAGATAAATAAATAAAAAGCAGGTCTACCAGACTTTGAACTGACCTCTTGTACGGTAAGGTGACCAGTGCTGGGCGACCTGACAGGTCTGACTGGTCCATCGTTTTAATCAAATCTAACACGTATTGTGGAGCAAGGCCATTCAGTGCTTGGTAGACAAGCTGAAGAAGCTTAAAAATCAATCACAGAGCGTACTGGAGGTAGATGTGTCGATGTGAGGATGGGTGGGATGTGCTTTCTTCTTTTGATACCTATGAAAACACAGTTTTGTGAGGGGGACCAGAGAGAACATGTTAATCTTTTCTAAGGCAAGCACAAGTGTTTTGGTCATGTGTACCTGATTTTGTAATGCTCAGTAATGCTGAATTCATCTTTTCACACAAAAAACATAATGAAACACAATTCTAATTAAATCTAATTAAACCACCTAGTCTGTTTTGAAAGGAACAAAAGTAAATTTCCACAGTAATGTTGTTAAGTGTTTTTTTTTCTTCTTCTTCTTTTTAAAAAGGCCAACACAGGTGTTCACACTTTAGTTTTGGTTGAAAGACAACTTTCCCTATTAGTGAACTAACCTCCCTGTGAGAAACAAATCTGTTTCTGCTGTCGCAGTTTCACTGAGCACTGGTTTTTCTTTGTCTATTCATTCTTAGTTGATACCATAATTAATGCAATCCACATATTCCTCCATTGATTTCAGCCAACCAAATGCTGCTGCTCTCTTTTTTCACTAATTTGCCAAAGCATTTTTCCAAGAAGAGATGTAAGCGCTTGGATACTGATGCAAAATTGATTAATCTGTACCTAGAAACTTAAATATTTTCCATTATGGGAAATAATGTGATTCACTTTCCTACCTAAAGTTAGATGAAAAGATTAATACCACTCACATCTGTCCAATTAAATGTGAAACTGTAGTCACTGGATAGATAGCTTAGTATAACAACTGGAAACACAGTTAGCCAGGATCTGTCCAAAGGAAAGTGCACATATCAGCACATTTGGAATTGTGTACCTAATAAACACTTTATATCTCATTCTGTTAATCCATATAAAATCAAAGTCCCTGATTGCAGGAAGTTACCGTCCTGCTGTCATATGTCTGAATTGACTAGGCAGCCTGATAGCTCAATGGAATAAGCATCAGACTGGGATGCAAAAGGCGGCAGGATCAAATACCAGTCCATCCCCCATACCAGATGTGTCTTTGAGCAAGACACTCAGCACTACCTCGACGGGTGCTGTCTATGGCTGCTCACTGCTCCACTGGTATGGGTTAAATGCAGAAGGTACATTTCCCTGCATGTTGTACACTGCATAACTATGTATGTGACAAATAAAGATTCTTCTTTATCTATATCACCCATCTTGGATTGAGCCATTATCATCAGCTTGTAATTATCTAGGACATATAGGATATGGGGTGTGTTAACGTTTCCTTTACGTTAGTACTAGTAGATTCCTTTACCCCAAAGGTGAAGGAATCTACCAGTACCAACATCAGAACTAGGATAGCAGTTTCCATCTGTTATACTAAGCTAATCTATTAGCTACAGCTTCATATCTAGCCTACAGACGTGTTACAGTCATTGATCTTTTCAATTAACTGCCAGCAACAAAGCAAATCAATATATGTCCTAAAATTTGTTTTAATGTTTTGTTAATTGGAAACATGTTCAAACTTTGGAACTAAAATGACATTTCTTATTAGCATACTCGCCTACTTTGATGAATCTGCTACTAATTCTCACAAACCAGGTCTTATTGATTTCAGCTAACTCACCACTGCTGTTTTATACATTCACTTTTTCCAAAGGATGTTTTTGTTTTTTTCCAGGTACAGACATTGCTGCTTAGATATTCAGAACAGAAACTGTTAAAGCTTTTGATGTGAACTGAAGCTCTGTTCATGTTAAATGGCTATTCAGAGCAGCAAAATGGATGTTTACATTACCTACATGAAAAATGATTAATCTTGAGCAGGCAACTTAACACACACACACACACACACACACACAGAAATGATTACCTTTCTTACACAGCCCACCTGTTCTCATGGGCTTCTGCTTACCAACCCTCAGTCTGCTCTGGTTGACTGGCTCTCAGGGAGCCCGTTGAACTGAGTGGTGATTCAGCTGAAGAGCTTTGCCAGCGTGCTTTCGGCTGGGGGTGAAACAGATCACTCTATGCATGCATGAATATATTACTTCTGCTGCTGTTATTATCCTTGGCAAGGCTAAGGCATTTGGGACCTGCGCCCTGTTGCCTACCTGGCTTCTGTGCTCTTGTTGTCACTGCTGCACAATAAAGTGAGTTTGTATGTTTGTTGTGAGGGTTTCTGCTTGGATAAGATGCTTCTTCATCTACAGATGCTTCTCACCGGGGTTCGGGGAGGGAGACTTACATCATGAAATCTTCACAAAATTGAAACTGGCTTTGTACAACACTAAAACTATCATTTTTTGAATGCAGCTCTGAACCACACATAGCTTTACGGTCACAGTAAGCAATGATTGTTTCTTTTCTACCACACAAGGCATTCCGTGTTGACAGATTTACCGTCTTGTGAAATCTCAGCCATGCAGAGCTGAGGCCATTTCTACATTCTTGTGATCATCTGCATTTGGCCCTCTGGATTTAGGACAGCGCCCAGGGTGGCTTTAAAGACACCAAAACCTTGAAATGCACAAAGCCCTCCAAACAGACCCTCCTATCAGGCAAAGCTTGTGAGGATCTGGCTGTCTGTCAGCCTGTGTCAGCCCTTTCTGTCATCATCACTGAAACTACAAAAAAAAGTGTGTGTGTTTTTATGCATGCGTGATGATGTTTATGAGCACTCGCATGCACGCATCAATCAGTGTTTCTGTGCGTGTTGAAACCCTCTTGCCGACAGATGGAAACCTCAGGCACAACGCCGGGGGTCTCTCTTTTGAAGCACCCCCACCCACCCACCCATTCAGCCCTCCCCATCTTGTGTCCTCTCTCTCGCTCTCTCTCTTTCTCGCCCCAACCCCTCCTCCCTCCTTTTCCCCTTGCCACTCTGCACTCGCCAAGCAGAAAGAAAGCTTCAATCTTACACAGGCAGGCCCCAGAACCTGGCTTGAGGCGGTGGAAGTCTTCCTCTGTTACTACGAAGAGTCAAATCTAGCCGTGCATTTGACACAATAACACAGACTGAGAGGGGAAGAAAGTGCAGATGCAATATTCATATGAAAATTACAAGGCTGGCAGCAATGTAACATGGCACTGTGGCACTTAGGAATATGTTAACATTTTGCATATATGAGCACTCGGAGGTATTTTGTCTTAGGCGCTGTGGTATGTGTGCGAGTGCACTCACACTGTTTGAACTGTTTAAACTCCATGTTGTAGCGCTGCAGGATTGAGGAAAAAGTGTACGCATAAAATTTTTAAGTGGAATGAGGCAACATTTTCTGGTTATTTGACTAAAGTAAAAACATAAGAATACAAGGCAGGAGAGGAAAATTCTTTCAAGAAGGTTTGCTCACCATGAAACCAGAACAGGTGATCCAACCAGTCTGTGGATGATGATATTATAACAAACAGGTGGTGAGGAACTTATTTTGTCTTATATTTTAATATTGTGCCTTTCATGTGATATGTGCTGGTCTCTCATTGTTTTCCTTCCGCCACACTGTACAGCTGAGTGATCAATACGCTGTTAGCCCTGTAAATTGATTGTAACACATTAAGTTGCACGGTGACTGTCCTTCGTGTTGCCTTTTGGTCACCCTGCTGTCAAATCTGCTGCAGCATGCAACCTGTCAGATAACACAGCTGAGAGCTTTTCGGCTGAAGGAACTGCACTGTTGGAATCAATGTTAATTATTTTTTAAGTTTTTTAAAGTGAGCAAAAGAAAAATATATACATATAGATAAACATATATATATATATATATATATAGGGAGGGAGAGAGAGAGAGAGAGAGAGAGAAGAGCAACAGCAGAGCAATAAATCTAAATATAAATTAGTCATAGTAACAGAGACTTCCAGTCAAGACTTTGACAATTATACAACCACATTTTTTGAAAAAAATGTAAACCTGTAAAGTCATTCAATCCAGTTACTTCTTGCTGAGCACCTTGGAGCTGACGTGCTGAATTGCACATTTCTAGTTATTCATGAAGGGGAGATGATTAAATTGACTTGACTTTTGAAGATCAAAAAGGACAAGAAGTAATTAAAGCACCTCAGTCAGCCATAACTCTAACAGGTTTTCAGTAACAGGTCTGTGTCCATTTTACAGATACAGATGGGTGAGAAATTAAATTTAAAAAAAAAAAAACAACCTCAGATGTTTCAGAAAGGTCAGTCCATAAAAGCTATGTCGTTTTAAATTGGTTTTTCTTGAATGCACTAAACAAGCAAACGCTGCTGATCTTTCGAAAAATGGTTAGAATATTTGAAATATGCACAAAAGAGTACATTTCAGGCACTCGTATGTAGAAAAGCAACTGTAATGAGCACTTCAGATTTAGTCTTTATTACACAGCTTGTTCTGCATCAAATAAAATAATACCTTTCCAGTTCTAATCAGTTTTGGTAACATTTTTCCACAAGTCAATGCCAAACTATAACATGCAGAAATATAGTTACTCATGAGTTCAGACCCTGCATGGCCATGATCAATGCGTTTAATGCTAGCATGTCACTGCCTATGTCTGCAGCAAGCTGTTAGAAGAGGTAGTAAATTTGCCTCATGACAACCATAAGTTTTTGTTGAGATCTGGTTTGAATCCGATTTTAGAAAAAATCAGTAAAAAAAAAAAAATTAGAAGTTGAAAATGCCATTTAAAAAATTCATTTTCAGCTTCCGTATAGTTCATATAGTTCTAGTTTGGGGAGTACACGATATAGTAAACTTAGTAAGTAACTAAACTTTTCTCTGCCTTCCTGTGGTTTTAGCTGTAAAAACACCACCAGATTACATCACTTGGAGGAGATTTTTAGTTCAGAGTTTGCCGTATGGAGGAGTTGTGGAAGAGCAGGTGAACCAAGACTACAGTCTCTGCAGTATGAGCAACCAGACAGCATCATCTGAACTGAAACACCTCCTCCACATGACATCATCTGGAGATTTGCTAAAAGCAGAGAGGTTTTAATATGGGGAAGCCAGAGGGTAGATTAATGCTATTCATATAAATGTTCTCTCCAAACTAGAACCATAGGAAGCCAGTTGAAAAATCAGTTGGTATTTAAAAAAAGAAGAGGGCACAGTGAGATGATGTAATTACACAATTGATGTGTCAAAACTCAAACAATAGAAAATGATGTGGAAAACATGATGGAAACATTGCAGTGGAACAGAAGTCACATCTTTCATGAATGCCATGAATTTTTCATTTTCCATTGCACTTTGTTGAATTTTGTTTTTATCGATGTATCAACTTTTCCAGCAGAAGGGTATAGCTTTTGTTTTTTGGTTTTCTATTTCCACTCAGGTTTTAAAGTGCAGATTTTAAATGTGCATAAAAACAGGCAGGTGGGGATGTTTATTTTGAAGGGTCAAGCGTATGAGTCACATATGGCTATTTAGTGACACCTCGTGACCTGTATGTTTCTCCATCTGGTTATTGAGATTTTAGGTCTGTATATCTGTCAAGGGAGTTAAAATAGTAGGTCTCCAGACAGGAAGTGGCATGGACTCTAGGTAAGGTTATCATGAGAATGATAAAACACCTGTCATGAGGGATGGCAACAGTTCACAGGATCCACAGTGGCAGGTCAGGACACCTCCAGTCCACTCACACAGAAAATCCCAATAACGGCAAGCAGCCTGATCCCCAGGGGCGTGGCCACCATCTGCGCACACCACCCATCTATGTCTCTGATTATGGCTCCATTGTGGCCCCGGATTCCACTTTACTTAAGTTAAAAGAGGAGAAACTGGGTCTCCTTGTCTACAAGTTGGATCCCTGGAGCTGAGAGCTACACTGAGTTACACATTCATCATCTCCAAGGCGGTGGTCAGAGTGTGTACTTGTGTGTGTGTGTCTTAGTGTTCCCCATAGTAGAATAGACCCTTCATACTGGAGGACAACTTTGTAAAGGATAATCTAGCCCTGTCAGCCCTCCTTACATGCACACGCACACAGCCACTCACACACAGATACATTGGGGGTAAAGCTTCATTACGATCACCAGCTGGAGAGACACCTCGCTCCATCCATCACACCAGTACAGTCTGAGAAAGAAAGACACACACACACACACACACACACAAACACACACAGACAGACATGTTTGTACTTCTGTTTTTGTGAGGACAGTCATT
>JAUBNQ010000001.1:21375989-21399303 GCA_032353495.1 Ctenopoma kingsleyae | reverse complement strand
CTTATGTGACACGAAGTGGAAATTTAATTGACATAGTGCTTATATACAATGTGTTTTCATGGTGGCTCACTTGATTAACTGGTGGTGACGCAAGCAAAAGATTTGAAACAGCGTAGGGACAGAAGTGTGAGGAAAAATGCTTTTGAACACGAGGGGAGGAAAGAAAGAAGAAAGAAACTGGATTATTCAAGAGGAATGGCAGACTTCAGATCAGCTCTGTTCCCACTGCAGTGATTTTTCTTCCCATTTCTCACACATAATACTATTTAACTCCAAACATTTTATGGGAATTTTTACAGTCTGTGATTAATAGCTCCTACACGCTTTATTTCATTTCAAAGCACTGAGGTGGAAAGAATAGAGGGTAAAAGGAATAAAAAAAGATACGTTAGATGTCTTACAACAGAAAGAACACTTGTTCAGCTGACAAAGGTGCTTCCCTCTTCACATATGCCTCCATTCTCATATGGTCTCACTTTGCTTTTTCCCCCCCTTTCTCCCCTTTTTGACGTGATACAAACAATCATCTCCTCAGAGAAATCTACTTTTTTCCCCCCACATGTATGCGACATCTATCAGAAGATAATTGTTTGCACTTTATATCGAAATAGAGCTGCTGACTGCTTAGCATTCTGCCGCTGCGTGAGTTGCACACACAGTGTTAAAGATTTCAGTGTACAAATATATACCCATGCACGCGCACACACGCACACATACACAGAAACCCACAAATCACAGGTCTCATTTAGTTCCCTTTCTGTGTTTTAATTAGAGCCGATGCAAGCTAATCACCTCCTTAGTAGACAGCATCACTAATGAGACAGAGAGGGAGGAGCAGAGAGGAAAGGAGGAGAGAGATACACATAATTGAGAGGAGTGAAAAAGAGGGATACTGCAGGAGAAAGTGGCAGAGAATAAAGAACTAAGACATGAGAGGTTGTTAGGAGTAAGTAGATTAGATGGAAGGCAGCGGGGAAGGAAGAGAGGGATGGATATGTGATAAAAAAAGAGAAAGGAGAGGTGGGTGGATGAAATAAATAGGGACCATGGAGAAAATGAAGCTCGAGCTGACAACAAACGGATCGACTCAAAGTGAGAGAGACGAGTCTGGAGAGACGCAGAAGAGAGGGAGACGGACGTAGACGAAAGAAACACACAACACGGAAAGCAAAGGGAACTTAGAGAGAGTAGTGGGAGAGCGAGAGAGAGGAGCCTGAGAGAAATAATGAGAGTCCCTTACCTCCCACAAAGCTAGCCATGTCTGCCATACCCTCCCTCTCCCCCCCCCCTCCACTTCTCTCTCCCCTTCCCTCCCATTCCGTGGCTGCTCCTTTCATGCTGTCACCCTCTGCAGGAGTCTGAATAGCCTTTTATTATTCAACAGTCTGGGCAGGTCGCAGGGTCATCACGCGGGCCCACCATCTTGCCACCGGCAAACATCCAAACAGATATTTACGCACACTCTCAAATGTGACCCCACGTGCATTCTCACAGACATACAAAGGATGCGGGGGGTGGGGGTGGGGTGGGGTGGGGGGGCTATTTGCGGATGCAAAACACACACACACACACACACAAGTAGAAAATGGTGGCCTGCAAGCACTTAAAGCTAAGCTAACTTCAGGCACGTCGAGGTGGCAACATGTGACAGTCCCTGATGCATTCATTATAACATTTGATCACTCTTTGTCAGACTGCTGTATCTATCTGTCCATTGCATCTGTAGTGCTGGGAGTTGGTACGCTGGCATTTTTCCGCTGGCTGCACGTGTGCGTGTGCGCAAAGGTATATGTCTGTTTGTGTGTGACAGGAGGAAAACAGAGATAACAGTAGCCTGGTGGTATCAGCTCCATCTTATCTCCTACACAGCCAGAAGCAGGTATACAAGCTAATTGGAAAGTGCCAGACACACAGTAGACTGGTGAAACACGCGCTCACCTTTCCAGCGAGCGAGGCAGACGAGAGAATTGGCAGCCGGAGAAGAATAAGAGAAACGGGGGAAGAAACAATTGACGGGAGAGAGAGCGAAGTGATACGGCAAAAAAAAAAACGGAGACAAAAAGCCGAAGAAGAGGAGGGAGGAGTGACAGAACAAGAGGAAGAGATGGAGATTGAGATAGAGATAGAAGCAGTGGGGAAAATTGTAGGGAATACAGCACAGCTCACAGATACAATATGAACAAGACAAACAGTAACTAAGGCACAGTTCACTTCTGAAATACCACAGATATTGTGCCTATTCTGTCTGTAACTGTACTGTCAACACCGAGCGCTGGGAAAATGGGAAAACAAATAACATCTCCTGTATTACTTTACAGCATGTGGCTTTTGCCACTCCACTTGGTAATGAGTCACTCTGTCAAATCCTCTCTCAAATGTCAGGCCCCGACGTATTTACATCCCGTCATGCGGCATCTCTCTCCCTACGTTTTAGCTGTGATGTGTTGTGCAATTGACGTCACAGCAGAATAACATTTCTTTCACGCCGCGGAACAGCCCAGGCCATGCCACACATCAGAGGGATGTGCACACGCAGAGGCGAAAGTGGTTCACGCTGCCCGTCCTTTGTCCTTTCCATCAAGACCCAATCAATACGTACATATTGTCAGATTATTGTGATGAATAATAGTACAATTTTTGCTGCTGTTGCTGCTCAACAAATCAGAATGAAACAGTCCTTAAAGCATCTTTAGGTTCACTAATGTGATGCATTTCTGAGTGTAAGTGTGGCATTTAGCTACAACAAGGACTTCAGTGAAATCCTTGAAATTTGATTGGATTGTGAAGACGTGGACGTCGCTTAATAAGAGCCTGATGTGCAGCTATATGGATTGTTCACCTCCACCCACACTCTTCCATCACCTGTGTTGATGTATCAGGGGAAGCGTAAGTGCGAAGTGAATAAATTAGACGACATTGTTTGGAAATGTAAATAAACACAAGCCTCTCACTATGGTGTTCGTCTGTGATGTTTTCTGGCTTCCCACACTAGCTAACTGCCCGAAGTCACTTAAAAAAGGGCTCCAAAAGATTGACTCACAGCTTTGAATACTTCCAAGCGGAGGTTTTTAGAGGCAAAAGCACTCATTATTAAACAGCAAGTTTGAATGACTTTTGCAGTCCTGCAGATTCATTGTGTGCATTGTAAATATTCTATAATGTTTGAAACAATAACAAATGAAGAAAGTCTGATTCCGCTTCTTTGACAGCTAAAGTGCTCGCAGAGAGTGAGAGATTGCCACCACCATTGTTTTCAGTGTAAACACGAGTTCAGCGGCAGGAGCAGCGAGAGCGAGGCTGATCTCGTGATCAGTGTTGCCAGATTGGGCAGTTTTCCTCGCAACATGGCTTATGTGAATGTTCGTGCTGCTTTTTGTACAACGCGGGCAGATTGAAAGTTGGACAACCCTCTCACTTTATAGGCCTGACTGTTTTTTTGACTGAAAGGAGCTGCTAGGTAGAGTTTGGACGTTTGTCTGCTTGAACCTGCAGCATCTGGGCAGGACTCTCTCTCTCTCCCTTTAGCCTGGCGTCCTCCCCAACCTACTTCCTTTGTTTGTTGGTTTACTGCACCATTCAATACACACAACACCATATTTCCACTTTCCACTCATCCACACGCTACTCTCATCTTGTTGAGGCTTCCCTTTTGTTGCCAGCCTTGAGCAGGTGGTAACAAACGGAGACTCGTCCACCATTTCTATACTGCGTTTCCCTGGTACTTCAAGTATTCTGTGCTTTGAAATAGGCAAATTATTGTTCACATCTTACAATGTTCTTATTGAGTGTAACAATGGATCCTGGTTTCAAAGCACCAGGCAGCCAGCCTTTGAATTAAATCATTGAAGGTCTAATATTGTGTCCTTTCAACATTTGTTAAAGTTGGAGTTATATGAATTCACGCACAAGAGAGGCTCATTTGAAACTCTGAAACTGGACTGTGGTATTATATGTGCATTCTATTTGTAACATAAGATTTATATTCCATGCCAACAACTGAGCGACTGCCCCTTGAGCTATATTTCCATTTGTCAGTTTTTCAGTCATATGAGTCATTATGTTGCATCTACTCGGAATAAATCATCAGACCCTGAGCAGGCGTAGCACAAGGCTGGAAGCAGGTGAGAAGTTGTGATAATGGTTATTGATTAGCACACGGTGTCCCGTCTTGTTTTTATTACAGATGAAAACCGTCGTCCCTGCGAGGCTGCTTGCTGTGCTCACCGAGGAGGAATGTGTGGGAGAAAGATGTTAAATGTGGAGTAGCTATTGCTATATATAAAAGTAATCAAGCGTGAACAAAAGCTGGTGTTGATGATGATGTGGCGCATGTGGGAATTAATTTGGCTAATTGTGATGGATGCTTGTTTAGTTAGAGGGAGAAAAAAAAAGCGATAATCAACAAAATGTGCTTGAATTTATTTAGATTTTTGCAGGAATTATACTGTAACTGTGATTGTGTGCAAATCTTACCTTGTGTGTGTTTGTTTTGTGCCTGCACTCTTGGAGCTCTTTTCCACTTCTGCTCTCCTGCCTTTGATGAGGCCCCTGGGAGTGATAGTTTGCACTTCAGCAACATGTTTTTTTTTTCCCTGTTCTTGTATCAGAGTTTGTCGAAACTAAACCCATGTGAGAGCCTCCTTCTCCTTGCCATTCGCTGTTTATTTGGCACAGGAAAAAGCTCTGATGTGGATTAATTGCTTGTTAGCAGAGAGGAGCCAATAATAACAGCCTTGGAGTGATGCAGACTTGACAAGACTTGTGTGATGATTAGCGACGGTGATGAACGTTTCATTTACGACTATTCATGTGCTGCAGATTTTTTTTTAAAGCAGAATACAGAGTTTTAATGATTCAAATTGCATCTTTGTTAGCATTTTCCAGCTAGTGAACAATTTAATGCTTACTTTACACTTCATTGAGTTTTCTGCTATATTTTTTTTGTTAATCATTTAGCATGTAAAATTCTATATTTGTTTGACATTTATTTGATCATCTACTCTTTTTTTTTTAGCATTTAAGCACTACGGAATCAAAGAGCTTGAAAATAATTGCTGGGTGTTTTGTAAATGACATGTTTTGAGGAATAATCTCTTTGCAGAGTCTTCCATATCTCTGTGTGATACAGAATCAGTGATTGGCAGTTATCAGACATTAATGTGATGCATGCAGAGATATGAATACCCTCAAGCCAGGCAAGGAAACCAAATTAAACGCCGTCACTTTAATTGTCAAGACAATGAGGAGTTAAATTGCCTAAAATTGAACACACTTCATGAAATGTCATTTTTTTTCTTTTCTCTGCATCTATCTATCCATCATCCCTCGGTCAACTTTCCATATTTTGTCAATTTTTCTGTTTCTTGTCTGTCTTTCCAGCCAACCGTTGCAAGCCTTCCTCCCCTCCCTTCTCCCACTGCAACTCGCTGCTTGCTGAGCTGATTGAACATTTGCTGTTCGCTGTTTGGATTCTGTCCCAAATCCCCTGCATAAACTTGAAACACCATGTAAAGCATTCCTCAGTAGAGTCCTACAGCTTGTAAAATATGTGGTCAATTTGTTCAAGTTTGTAACAACGCTGCATCCTGGAGCGCTTCGGCAAAGAAATTATTATCTAAATCCACTTTATCGCCCTACTTTATATAACCTTTCTCAAGGTCTGTTTTTTCTGCTTTTCCCCAAACCAAATCAACAGGAGCTCAGGTGCAGCTATGCTGGCGTATAACTAATGGATACTCCAAACGTTACATGCACACACGCGCATACCAAAGCCACACCTAAGCACACACACACACACACATATATATTCAAGCATCTTGGCATTTCAAGGTTGTCACAAAGGTTGTGTTTTCATTAAGAAAGGGTGAGAAGTGGGGTGGGTGGATGAGAGTGGAAAGAGGGTTTAATCATGAACATGTGAGGGGCTTGAGGTTGCACAGGAGAAGCCTCCATCTCCTCTTTTTTTTTATAGTGCTCCACTCCTACACCACCCTTCATTCTGCTTGTCTTGAATCTTTCAGTACTCTCTTTGCCCCCCCCACCCCCCACCCCCAGCTAATTCCACACTTTCTTCTAACATCCCCCCTTTCACCCTTTCTGAGTAGCTGCTTTCCACACTTCCACACTCCTTAACCCTCCCACCCACCTCTCCGAGTCCTCCTCCCTCCATCCAGGCTTTTATCGAGCCCCAACATATTTTAACTTTTGCCTTCACCTTTCCACGCTCTCCTCACTTCATCATCCCTCACCCCAGCTCCTTTCCCTCGCTCACTTCAACCCTTTTCCACTCCTCTTTATCGTGACCCCACATCCATTTCTCCATTCCACAGCTGCCACAGCTCTCAGAACCTCAGGAATCGTAAATCTGGTGTAACCCCAGGAAGTGGGTCACCGGGGGACACTTAAACATGTAACACTCTGTTGAGGGCCTAACCCCAGCCAGAAAATCGCCTCACGTGCGCACGCGAGCACGAGCCCATGCACACTTTAACTTGAACATAAACATACATACACGTTTTATGGACGTCTGAGCTTGAAACAGAGCAGCTTAAGTACAGGTCTGTGTTATTACAGCTCATGTTCTTACCTCTAATCAATCCAGGTTGTGAGGATATGTGTGCACGGAAAACAACGGGTGACTTTGTGTCCCACCGACCAGGCATCACTGCAGCCATTTAGCTGGGCCAGGTTTCCTCTTACATGAACCCACACCCATCAGAGTCTGGTTTATGCCAGCGTGTCTCTAGAGCTAGTTATGTTATGTTTATACATGTGTGTGCCTGTCTGTGTGTGCTTCAGGGATCTCTGGTTTGAGTTAGACTGTGTGCTCTGCGGCTGATGTCGCTATTTGTTCTACTTCTTTTACGCACTGTTACTTGGAAGCTAACATTTCCTGATTCAAACATGATGTGAAAAAAACCCACAAAACTCTTTGATTTTTCGCTTTGCAGCACACGACCGCAACCTCATTACCAAGTTCTTCATCAAACCAAATAAAAAGTGTAAGTTTGTCTGTTTTGATACTGTTTACACATCTTCAGTTACATGTTCAAAAAGCAGCTGTCACTGTGTGTTCAAAAACAGCCATCTCGGGGATGATGACCGCCTTCATGTGAAAAAAGCTTGGCCTGTCCTCATTACCAGACTGACACACATGTTCTGTCAAAAGAACGGCACCAAATGGGACCAATTCCGTTTGGATGCGGCACGTCTCTGCGAGAGTTCCTTTTCTAAAACACTAATCTCTGGACCACAAATTAGCTGTCAGTCATCAGCTGTAGACAGACATCGTATCGGGGAAAAGGCAGTCCCCAACAAATCAACAACATGTCAATCACGCACACAAACACGTGCTCGCAGCCATCAACACAAGAAGGTACACACCAGCCGGCGTGTGTGAACACACACACACACATGAATGTGTCTCACACAATAACATTTCCTCCTTTAGACTAATAGGCTCTAACTCTGTTTTCTGTATTAATTCAAGGTGACTCCTGCAAAGCATTAGAGAGAAGACATGACGCTGAGGGCTCTCAAGTGCCCTCCTAATTAATAAACATTTGCAATTTATATTACCTCACTGAATTGCAATATAATTCTATAAAGGCTCTCTTATCTCTAAAAAGAAGAGCCTAGCAAGCATTCCTAAGCGTCTAATTGACAACCTTGTCTGCTGATATTAAACTGTGTCATGATAGACTGTGATTTTAGTGGCACTGATCAACATCTTTTGCTCCAGGAAAGACAATCAAAACCTCCACAAACCCAGGTATCACAAACAATGCATAACAAAGATGTCGGCAGAGGTTTGTCAGATATACAGATTGCTGTAGCACTTATCAAGCGTTAAGTGATAAGGGAACAGCTTTTTCGCATGTTGACAGAATTTTGATACCACTCTCTCCCAGTGCTGATAAAGTCAGATGTTGGCTTATTAAAAAGACTGGAAGCAGACAGAAACAGCGAGCATGGCTCTGCCCAAAGAAAAATACTTACCAGCTATTTCTACAAATTAAAAAAAACAAAAAAACAATTGGCAATTTGCATATTTGCTTTCTTGTTAAGATTTAGGTGAGAAGATTGATACGCTCAATTAGCCGAGCTTGAAATGGGGAAATAGCTGGTCTGTCTCTGTCCGAGGGAAATAAAACGGACTACAAGAGCCTCGAAAGCAAAACACGTTAGCACTTTATGGTTACATGATGAATTGTTTCTTTAACATAATAATTTAATATGTGCTGACAGGTGTAGTTTTACCTTTGAATAGATTAACTTGTTCTGTGTTTTCTGTGTTTTCCAGTTATATGTTGAACTTTATATTTGATGCCCAAATATGACACATTAATCTTATCAACTAACTAATGGCTAAATGAAAATGTATGTATGTAAGTGTATTTACCAAACTGTCACATTATTGCTTATTATTATTGCCATATTTTCTTTGCATATTTTCTTTTACTGTAGCTTGTTTTTGTTGTTTTATTTTATTAAACCTGCAAGAACTCATATTAATCAATGCCATGTGTCAACTAATTGAAATGTAATGCACATGCAACAATAACTAAAAAACAAACGAAAGAAACAGAGCAGACAGAAAGGAATGGAAATACGAGCTGCAATCATACAACATGTATACAATATGTATGATCGTATGACTGCCGCTTTGGAAGAAAAAATTAGGGCAAATGGTGAAATTAGCAATTGCTCTTCTGAGAACAATGTCATGAGCAATAAAACTTGTAGCTAAAACCACCAAAATACGACCTAAATTGTATAAATGAATAAAAATGTAAGAAAATAATTTTAATTGTGAGAACCTTCTTATTGTATAGACACTTAACAGTTGGTATTGTCTTGACCTTGATGGGGCTGATTTATAATTTTTCCTATTACATAAAGACAGACAGAGAAGAAGAAAGGGAGAGCGATTCACTTCTGAGTGCAGCGGTGCTGATTGCTTGTGAAGCCTTTGTGTTTCTCTGTGCCATGTCTTGGTGGGGCAAAGCACCTCGCTGTCACTGCCATTCAGTCAAAGTGTGTGTGCGTGTGTGTCTGTCTGTGTGTGTGTCTGTGTGCTTGTATGTGTATATAGTCAGCTGGGTATGAATCAGAGAGAGAGAATGAGGCCATGGAATGACTGGATGATTAGACACCCAAACTATTCCTTCATGCCAACCAAACAAACACAGGAGTCACCATCCCCAACACAACAATAGGACAGAAGGATTTAATAGAATAGGATAGACTCAAATAGCAAGAAATAAAATAGAATAGAGCAGAATAGCAGTTTGACGTTTGATTTGACAGCGCAGAGAAAGGCACGTCTGCTGGGGAAATTTAACTACCAAAAAACTCAAAGCGAAGCACTGACAGTTCACAAACTTGGTGTCACCACGGGCTTCAAGAATAGAATAGAATGGTAAATGCATTGGTCAAGCGTACAGTATATCCATGCTAGAGTTCAAATGAGACTTTGTACAGGTCTTGCAGAGGAGAGGTATGAATATTTTATGCACTTCTCCTACCACATAAGTCTGTAAAGTCTGAAAAAAAGGCTAATAACAGCCTGTTCTTTGCATTGGGTGCTGGGCTCAGGGGGGACTGGCAGCTCAGTGTAATAATGCTCCCACTTTGAAAGTAACCAGACACATTCTTTCTCTGCCTCATAGTGGGGCCTGCTATAAATTTGTCGCCCAACTGTTGACATCACTTGCAATATGGTGCACTCAGAGTGTGATCACCACACGCACTGTGAGCAAGAACAAGGCAGTGCACTCTTTCTTGTCTGCTCGCACAGATACACACACACAATGGTGACGACCAGTCATAAAGTAATAAAGCCCCATGGACCCCTAATGAAAGCAAAGAAGAATGGGAGAGAGGGAAGAGGAGACTCGGATGAATAACAGTCACTGCTCTGATGTTGATGATGATTGTGTGTGTGTGTGTGCGTGCGCGTGTGTGTGTGTGTGTGTGTAGGTGGGAGGCATCAACTTCTCCCAGCAGCAGTGAAAGCAAACTCCCAGTCTCTCTGTGGTCTACTCCTCCCCTCTGGAATGGAATCCACCAAATCACTGCTAATTGAATAAGTGACAAAGACCTGGCAGACGAGGCGACAGATGCTCGCGTGCCTTTACAACCAAACCACCAGCATCACCGCACGCACACGCGCGCGCACACGCGCACACACACATTCCTCACGACTCCAATCTGCACCGGGGGTCCAGAGGAGCATTTCTATGGCTGCTCCACCTGCTGCGTCTATTGACATGGAGGAGGGAGAATATTGCGAAGGTTGTCGCGAGTGTTAGCGACAGACGTTTAATTCACACTTTCACTTTATGGCTACAAGGCCCTGACGCAGGGAAGCAGTTCTTCTTCTTCTTCTTGTTTGTTTGTGCTGACCATAGGCGTTTGTGGGGACGTCGGATCTGGGCTTCACAGCCGTCAATGGATCAATAAAATTATCTCCTGGGAGCTGGAAGCAGCATAAGTTAAACAACAAAAAAAAACTTTTTAAGTTCAAGAGACATAGCCTCTCTGCACCTGCTGCAGTGGATGAATATTTTTAACTCAATTACTGGTGTTCTTAAGCACCAAAAAGCCCATGTTTGTTCGGCTCCTCTGGTTATGTAGCGTGCCTAAATGTATTAAGCCTCCATCTGCTTTTTACTTAGATTATACCCCCTCTATACATTAATTGTTTTATTCGGCTCAGTGTTTAAGACCCCAGCGCACCTCCACCCCCCTCTAACTCTGTCTCTTTCTTTTGCTCCATTCTTCCAGAAACTCCGGAGCTGACTTTGTTCTCCAAATGTGATTAGCTTCTCTGGGACGCAGGGAGTAATTGCATTACTGCATTGTGAGCATTTGGAGCTATGGAAATGTTGGGCGCCCGTATCAAACCTGTTTAAATACCAAGCGCACTATGGTGAAAGATGTGCAAAACAGGAGCAAATGCAAACATTTTTGCAGACATGACTCAGGCGATGAATAGACACTGGGAGTAGGGATAAAGGTTTTCCGCCAATTTAAAGGCTGCGGGGTTCAATAGGAGGGCTTCTGGTTGCTGTCCATGTACGTTTGGAATATTTAATAAACTATTGTCTTCAGGAAAATGCGCATTAAGCTGTAGGAGCTGCAGATGCGCTGCGTTCAAAGAGCAGCCAGTACTGAATAACACGGTTCAAATGGATAACATCATCAAGTCCTGCGATGGTGTTTATATTGCATTTCTCATGCAGACACTGACAGCAGCTGGTGGTAAATTATTCATTTGTTTTGCAAATTCTGTATCTATCTATTTCTTAAGGTTAATTATGGTCTTGGAGCATGGTTCTAAAAGTGTTGGCTGAGGAATAACTTATTTAACGATCAGTGAGGCTGAGCGGGACAAGTTCTGAGGTTAGTCTGTTTTTTTGAAGGAAGTGATGTGTTTGGTAACCTGTTACTGCAAGAACTGAAGCTTCTATTAGGTGGTTCTCTCTGTCACTGACGCGCACACAGACACGCTACAGCCGCCTGTGCACGCGCGCTAAATGTGTGAATGGATGTGGAAAAGCTGCTTGGTGCTCTGCAATCCCCCATGACAACTCATTTCCTCGCAGTTGTGTGGGGGCTCGGGGCTCCGCTGGAGTCTTGGTCGGTAGGATGTGTAGTCGCCCGGTCCCGGTGCCAAACAAACTGCGCCAGATGGTCTCCAGAATGCGCACGTCCCAGTCGTGCCCATTCGTTAAACCTTAGATCTCTAACTCTCCCTCTTTCTCTGCCACTATATTCCATCATCTCTCTGCTTCTGTTTCTCTCTGTCTCTCTCTTTCTACCCTTGTGTGTTCGTGCGCATTTTATTTTTTTTTCTTCTGGGCGGCTAAACAAAGCGCGCGCCCGAGATGGTGAGTTTTTGGGTCCTGCGCTTCTTATCAAAAAAAAAAACCCCGTCCTGCGGGGAGTTTGAAGTGATGTAGAACAGATTTCTGCACGGGGACAGAGCTGTTTCTCGGCGTGACCAGCTCTTTAAAGGCATTCATTAGAGTCGGGCTCCCTTTCAACGCGATTCGCCACACAGCTTACCGGCTTATACTCTCACCCATAGACAGCCACAGATGAGGCGCATGTGAAAAAAAAAAAATACATTGCGCTCAAAACATCTATTACAAAGTGCCTGTGCGTGGGGAAGTGGGTGAGGGTGGAGGTGGGGGTGGTGGGGGTTAGTCAGCTGCCACTTGAAAGAGCAGACAAGACTTCATACAGGGTAAGCTCATGGCATGGATACACACTAATGCCAAGGCTGGGCTGGCGTGTATGTTATGTGTCAAACGTCTGCCTGTCAGAGCTTTAAAGGTGGCGGGTGACAACACTGATGACTGAGGTGCCTATATATTTGCCTTGTCTAACGGGGATTTAGACTCTTGTGTCTCCATGCTGTCTGGAGAGAACAGACCCGAAGCGAGAAACTCGTAAATGTGGTTTTATGGCAGTGAAAAACGGTTTCAGCTCTCTGAATGACTGTTCTCTTCTCTAGTTTATTTTCTCCTCTGTCCATTGTAGGGGCATGGTCGTTACTCTAAAAAGTGGGGAAAGTGAACCCCCACAGGGCGGGGTTTGTTGCCCCCCTGTTTTCTATTTTTCCTTCCCTCTCGCGCCTCCTTCTCCTCTTCTGGAGTTTGAGCGGTCACCAGCCAGCTTTTGATTTAAGGAGCGTTTGTCTTTCCCGGGATGTGAAAAAAGGGGAGGAGGAGGAGGGAGGGGGGTCCGTGGCTGATGTACAACTAGTTGGTTTGAGGCGGGGGTATTTTTGGGCAAGTCTGTGCGCACAGGCACCTCAAACGCAGAGAGGGAGCGAAGGAGAGCGCACGGCGCACAGAGCAGACGCAGGGTGGAGAGGGAGAAAGGCGCACAGATTTCAGTGGCACTCAGCTGGTTCTCCCGCACACTGGACGTGCGCAACAGATCTGCAGGACACGGGAGGATAGATAGAAACAAATCTGGACGTTTTTATGGAAATTAGCTCAACTTGAGCCGGCTCGTGTTTAACAATCGAATGTTTTATTTGTTTCTCCTCGATCTGCCAAGAAGGAAATGCAGCTGCTGAATGAGGGAGCACAGCACTCAGTAAGTTAAAACTGGAATTTCCCTGCACGGCATTTTCGAGCTATTTTTGGATCTGTTTTTTTTTTTTCTGGATCCCACAAAAATGCAACTAGGAAAAATGAAAGGACTTTTTTTGACAAGAATGTGGAAACTTCTGGCTGTTCTGGCGCTGGCAACACAACACGTCGCCGGCAAGACGCTGAAATATCAGATTTATGAGGAGCAGAAGATTGGCACGGTGATCGCCCGTCTGAAAGACGATGTCGCGGATGTTCTGGCTAAACTTCCGAGCTCGGTGTCGCTTCGTTTCAGAGCCATGCAAAGAGGGAGCTCGTCGTTCCTCACGGTGCGCGAGCAGGACGGAGAAATCAGCATCAGAACCAAAATTGACCGCGAGAAACTCTGCGAAAAGAATCTCAACTGCTCCATTCAGTTCGATGTCCTGACACTTCCCACGGAGCACCTGCAGCTGTTTCACGTCGACGTGGAAGTGCTGGACATTAACGACAACGCACCCCAGTTCGCCCGCGCCGTTATCCCCCTGGAGATCTCCGAGAGCGCGGCCGTAGGAGCGCGCATTCCCCTGGACAGCGCCACAGACCCCGACGTTGGAGAGAACTCACTGTACACGTACGCCTTAGAGCCCAGCAACTTCTTCAAGATTGACATTCAGTCCAGGACTGACGGGGCTAAGTATGCGGAGCTGGTGGTGCTCAGAGAGCTGGACCGGGAGGTGCGCTCCGGTTATGAACTTCAATACACGGCCTCTGACAGGGGCGTTCCCCCGAGAACGGGTACGACCCTCCTCAAAATCAGCGTCACCGACTCAAATGACAACAGCCCAATTTTTGACAAGTCCTCATATGTCATAAATCTTCCAGAAAATTCACCTGTTGGTACTTTGCTCATTGACCTAAACGCCACAGACGCCGATGAAGGCACTAACGCCAAAATCGTCTACTCCTTCAGCAGTCACGTGTCCCCCAGAATAATGGAGACGTTCAAAATTAACCCCGACAGCGGTCACCTGACCCTCATCAGGCGTGTGGACTATGAGACTGTTAACTCGTACGACATTGATGTGCAAGCGCAGGACATGGGTCCGAACTCGATGCCCGCTCACTGCAAGATCCTGGTCAGGCTGGTAGATGTGAACGACAACAAACCGGACATCAGTATCAATCTCATGTCCTCTCAGGGGAACGGGGACGCAGCTTATGTGTCTGAGGCTTCTCCTTTGGACACGTTTGTAGCTCTGGTGAGAGTGGAGGACTTGGACTCCGGGTTGAACGGGGAGGTAGAGTGTAAACTTCATGGCCAAGGCTACTTCAAACTGCAAAAGACTTATGAGAACAATTACATGATTCTGACCAACGTGTCTCTGGACAGAGAGAAGAGGTCAGAGTTCAGTCTGACGGTGGTGGCAGAGGACAGAGGGACTCCCAGTCTCTCTACTGTCAAACATTTCACTGTGCATGTAACTGATGAAAATGACAACCCACCACGTTTTGAGAAGGGGCGATATGAGATCTTTAAGTCAGAGAACAATGCCCCAGGAGCATATTTGACCTCAATCATGGCCACTGACCCTGACCTGGATGCCAATGGACAGGTGAGCTACTCCATCTTGGAGAACTCTGTTCACGGGAGCTCCATCTCCACCTACGTCACCATTGACCCCTCCACTGGCGCCATCTATGCACTGCGCACATTTGATCGTGAGGATGTGAGTCGTATCTCCTTTGTTGTGCAAGCCAAAGATTCAGGGAAACCGCCACTGGTGAGTAACTCTACAGTTATTCTGAACATTCTGGATGAGAATGACAACCCCCCAGTCATCGTGGTCCCCCAGTTGTGGAACTTCACCGCTGATGTGCCTGCATCAAAGTTCACAGAGGCTGGACACTTGGTAACAGTGGTGAGGGCTACTGATCGTGACACAGGAGTCAATGCTGAGCTCATCTGCTCAGTTGTCAGTGGCAATGAGGAGGGTTTCTTCCTCATCGACCCCAGAACGTGTGAAATCCACGCCAACGCCAGCCTGGAGAACTTCCCCCATGAGCACGCTGAGCTGACGGTGGTGGTTCGAGATCAGGGAAGTGAGAGCCTCAGTGCTAAGGCGGTGCTGAAAATCACTCTCTATGAAAACATGGAGAACCACGTCCAGGTGATGGACCAGGGGGAGTCCTCCCTTGATGTGTCCCTGATTATCATCATCTCCCTGGGGGCCATCTGTGCAGTGCTCCTGGTTATCATGGTGGTGTTTGCCGCACGCTGTAACCGTGAGAAGAAGGACACCAGGCACTCCTACAACTGCCGGGTGGCAGAGTCCACTCACCAGCACCACCCCAAGAAGCCCTCACGTCAGATCCACAAAGGTGACATCACCTTGGTGCCCACAGTGAATGGCACCCTGCCAATCAGAGCTCACCACCGCTCACCTTCGGCCACGCCCCCCATGGACAGAGCCCAGATGGGGAGTCGGCAGAACCACCACAGCCGCCAGTCACTGAACAGCCTAGTGACCATCTCGTCCAATCACATCCCAGAGAGCTTTGCCCTGGAACTGGCACACGCTACTCCACCAGTAGAGGTGAGCACACACACACACACACACACACACACACACACACAGCAAAGAGAAGCAAATTACTCTCTGAAATTTCATATGTGGTCCCTCAGCCCCTTTCCAAATGTTCTCTCTCTCTGGTTCTCTCTCTGTCTCTCTCCCATACACACACACACACACACACATTTCTACACCCACACACCAGCCTTCTCGTGCTCACACAGCTGTCTCTGTTAGAGCAAATTAACTGATCTCCATGTGTGACAGTGACTTAATCAACACTGCCCTGTAGTTCAAACTGACTCTCATTAAGACTGTTGATGATTATAGATGTGTCTTTGTCTTTACCTTGTTTACACCCTGTCACCATCATAACCACGACTCACCTCCTCAGTCATATGTCTCCATATTCATCTAGACAACCCTCCCCCCTCAAACCCTTTACCCCCACCCCACACCCCCCTTTTTTGTTTTAAAGTCATCCATTTTGTCTCATCCATTTTCAGCAGCCTCTCCATCATCCATTTTGTGTTTACTCATCCATTATTTTGTCTTCTGTGTTTGTCTCTCTCTCCTTTTTTTATTTCCTCCTCAATTTCCCATCTGTTATTCACCCCCCCCCCTTTTTTTTGTTTCTTTTTGTTTGTTTTATTTTTTTGTTTATTTTTGTTAATTTTTTTTTTGGATGTAGCAAGTCTCACAGCTTCTGTCCATGCTCCATCAGGGCCAGTACCAGCCCAGACCCAGTTTCCGTGGCAACAAATACTCCCGCAGCTACAGGTAATTTACCCCTATCCCTCAGCCCCCCTGCTCCGCCTCCCTCCCCCTAAAAGATTATCTTTTGTTTACTTTTTGAACCACTTGTGTTTCATTGTGTATTACATGTTCCAACAACCTCTTGTGACGTTTTGCCTCTCAGTTGGTCAGTTACATGCAGATCATGGTGTGATGGTGTGTAAGTGTATTTTGTCATATCCCAGTTGTTATCACACCAATGTCATTCAGTTCAAAGGTACGCAACTCATTTGTCTGAATGTCACAACAGTTTCCTCGGTGCTCCCCCTGTTGAAAAAATTGGGCTCAGGTTATAAAGTGTGCATCCATCACCACTTTCATCATAATATTCCCTTTATGAGCTGGAGATGATAGATTTATCGACGCCCCTTGCGGCTGCAGTGATAGATTTATTGATGGGATCCTACCTGCTCATAGGATTTATGAGCCGAGCCTTGTCTAGAGGATTTGACAGATTCCAGAAACAGCCTTAAGTTTTATATGATGGATTTATTTGTCATTAGTCCTCTCTATGAGGACACATTGGCTCCTTCAGACTGCAAAACAGCTTTACGGTGTGAACCTGCATCACAGATTTTCAGATGTGTTTGTAATCTTGTTTTAATGATTTCCTCCAGGTATGCATTACAAGACATGGACAAGTTCAGCCTGAAGGACAGTGGCCGTGGGGACAGCGAGGCGGGGGACAGTGACTGTGACATGGGGAGGGAATCCCCAGTGGACAGGCTGCTGCTGGGGGAGGGCTTTTCTGACCTGATACACCTTGAAATGCACCACCGGCTTCACCCAGGTGAGCTTATGCTGATAACATCCCTCTATTCTGATGTTCTCACACAGCACAAGTGGCTGCACACCACAGTGTTGCAACTTTTTTTTTTCTCTACACCATCCTCACCATGACTTGCCAAATTGGCTACACTCAGCTGAGTCACACACATAACACCCTCTACAGCAGTACCTCACACTCAACTATCACCTCACCCTCCGAGCACAGTCGCACCTCAGCTTAGTCTCATCTCAGCGCAGTTGTGTGGTGATACTTTCAGATGACAAACACAAGATTCTCGCTCATTATCTTGTTAGAAATCGGAGATATCAGAAAAAAATAAACATCAAAATGAACTAAAACTGACCTGAGCTGTTCTCCGCACCACAACCCCGCCCTCTAAGCCTGACAAATTTCAGCACCACGGACAGCGTCAGGCCTAAACCCATTATTTGTCTCTACACCTGCCTATACAGACACTCCATTCACCCTGTTACCAGCACAATCCCCATTGTACTCAGCAGCATTCTTCCACACAGTCCTCATTTCCACGCTCGTTATCACACTGAGAGAGGTTACAGTGTGCCTGGCCATGTGTGTGGCTGTGTGTGTATGTGTGCGTTATCTGCCCCTAAGTTAGAGTCTTGTCTGTAAAATCCTCCCTGGAGCGGAGATGAGTCGCCTGTCACTCGTCGGTATGCGTCTCAGGGTGCTGTTTTTTCTTCCTCTCTTCCCTTCTTTTTCTTTTCTTTCTCTTTTCTTCACCCCACAGTGAGTGACAGTGGTGAGCTTTCATGTCTGAACTGAGGAGAATTCATAGTAATTGCTTTTAGAATGATGTTATTCTCTCTCTTGCTGACTCCGTCCGTCTCCCGTGCTCTCCTACATGCCTGAGAGCTCCGCAGCATCTCTCTCTCTCTCTCTTTCTCTTCTGTACTTGTTAATTGATTCTGTATCTTTATTGAGATGTATAAAGTGAGGGGTGGTGGACATGGACAGACTTTCTGTATCTCTTTTTTTCGCTCTCTTTGACGAAGACTTAAAGGTGTTGGAGCCCTCCTTCTTCCCCCTCCCTCTCCTTTATCTTTTATGCTAATATGAAAAAAAGGGGGAGGGGAAGGAGATAATGGGCCGAGAGGGAGGATTATCCCTGTTTCCTCTTCAGTAGATTTAATTTGTTTAGATTTTTCTATTGAGATGAGCAAATGTGGCTATTCATGCTCGAGATGATGAAAAAAAAACGAAACAAGCAAATCCCTGCCTCAGTCGTGTAGTAAGGAGATGGGGACATGCTTGGCGGAGCAGCCAAATAATACATTAACATCTGCTTGAGATGCCATTTTGGTGAGATCTGGCAGTTACTTATTCATTTATCTGGTGTCTGTGATAGTTTTGATACCTGCCACTGCCCAGATGTCCCTGCTGTAAGCTGTAAACGCCACAAAACTGGTCGTCTGAGCGGGAATATGAAGAGATCAGGAAAGACAATGAGAAAAACTAACCACTACCAGGGTGAGGTGTGATTCTGATGTTAATGAAACACTGAAGTACTGCCACATAAAATATTAAAGAGGTATTGCAAATCAAGCTTTCTAACATTAGAACACATTGTTTGCGAGGCTCAGCAGCATCCCTGACCTTGTTTCCAAGCAGAAAAAAAGAAATCAGCACCATGACCTCCTACTGAATTGTGTATATCTTCAAACAACCTCATCACAGACTCATTGTTTCTGATTTGCATTATTCAAGTATATTGGCATTGTTTCACTGTCATTACCTGTTTCTGTTTGTTTTCTGCTGCTGGATGTTTTCCTGATCCTTTTCATGTTTTTTTTTTTGTTTTTTTTAGCTATGAGACTGTGCACAGATGAATGTCGTATCCTGGGACACTCTGACCAGTGTTGGATGCCCCCCCTCTCCTCGCCTGCTTCCTCCGCTGACTACCGCAACAACATGTACATCCCTGGGGAGGAGTCCTCCCAGCAGCCCCAGCTCGACGATGACCAGTCCTCGGTTGACTCGGAGCGCCGCAAGAGCTTTTCCACTTTTGGCAAGGAGTCTGGGAACGAAGAGGCAGAGGCCGAGGGACTTGTTGCCGGAGGAGGAAATGATGCTTGCGTAGCTGGAGGAGGGGCTGGCTCCCTCCTCACAGAGATGAACTCTGTGTTCCAGCGGCTCCTCCCCCCTAATATGGACTCTTATGCAGAGTGCAATGAAACAAGCGCGCCCTCGTCCTCATCAACCACCGAGAGAGGAAGTGGACGTGGTGGCAACATAGCTGGTAACCATAGTAACAACGCTGTCCCTCAGGACAATCGGAGGGGGTTGTTGCCGGGTGGAAAAGGTCCTGCTTACCCCCCAGGTGTGGCTGCATGGGCGGCCAATACACACTATCTAAATCCTGGAAGCGGATCTGTGGGGAACAACCAATCTTCTTCTTCTTCCACTTCCTCCACCTCCACTTCCACCTCCACCAATGGACAGCCGCCACACCTCAAATGGCTGCCAGCCATGGAGGAAATCCCAGAGAATTACGAGGAGGATGAATTTGATGGGGTCTTTCACCAGGGTCACCAGGGTGGCAAGCGCAGCGAGAGCCGCCACGAGGCCGGCATGGATGCTAGCGAGCTGGTGCATGAAATCAACAAACTGCTGCAGGACGTTAGGCAGAACTAGAGAGCAAAACAAGAGAGGGCAGAGCATGGTTTCACTGTGTGACGGGGGTGTGGGGTGGAGGGTCGGGGAAGCACCACATTCTGGCAAATGCTTGTTCTTTGTGCCAACATATATAAACTACACAATGACTGTTTTCTTGTTCACTGTAATGCTTGTCTTGTTTATTTTGCCAAATATCCTTTTTCGCCGCTCAGTGCTGAGAGACTCAGCAGAGAAAAGTAAAACCACAGCACTGAAGTCGTGATCGAGGTGACTTGAAGGCATCAAAGCGAACGCTTCAAAAACAGATTGCTCAGTTGTTATTACAGTCTCTGCGAAAGTTGCTTGAATGAGTGATTTCAAATGGAAATCCAGTGACAAAAAACTGTACCCTTTCTTCATTTGTAATGTTTACAGCAGCGTGAACAGACTCCACAGGGAGAAACCAACAGTTGTGTGATCTAATTTCTGCTTTTACAATGTACAATACTGTACAGTGTCTGTCTGAAAAAGGCAAACTCACTTGAATATTGTGCTATGTCTCCTGTTTTGTTATTATGGAATGTAACTGTACAATTTGACCGTTGTATTTTAAAAATACACTCTTTTTTACTTCTATATATTTATATGTGCCCATGTATGTTTGTACAGAAAAGGAAAACAAATGTCTATTTTTTTATATTTGTCACTGCATGTCTTAATATCACTTAATGTGTCTCTTTTCCTCTGCCCTGTTTGATTTATGAATCAGCTGTATTTAATTTTGTTATTGAATGTGTGTGAGCGTATTAAAATTAATCACATTCCAATGCAGTTCCATGTTGGAAGTTGGTTTTGTATGGTAGCACTGTGACCAGTGGATGACAAATAAAGTGCAGGAATTCGTAACAGGTTTGTGTCTGAAAAGTATCATCGGTGCTTGACACTGTCAGTCGTTCATGATTTATTTTATTCGTTTCGTATTCATTTCTCATATCTTTCTCCTCACTGAATGCTTCCATTTGCCCCCTGTCTCCTAGCTCCCCCTCATGTCCACTATAAGAACTGCAGCACCCTCTTGTTTGCACAGTCAAAATGTGCTGTGTGCATTCAAGGCAAGCCCTCACCAATCCTCATTATGCTACAGTTCACATGCATGATTCTGCTAATAAACACGCCATTAGCTCTAAATTTATTCCCAAATGATCTCTTTAGATTAAAATGCATTTAGGCATTAATTTGGTTTCAGAGTAGAGATTCTCTGTCTCACCGTCTCTCACGCATGAAAGCATCACGCTTATGGTAAATACGCTTAGCAAATGAACAGCATCTGATAATAGCTGCACATGATGAGAAATCAAAAGCATGATATTGTACAGCGCAGCCATATTGACTCATAATGCAATTAAACAAAGTGGGAAGTGAACCCCCCTCACTCACACACTCTGCTGATGATCACGGGGGCTTATCTTTGGCTGTTTTACTCATGAGCACACGTCTCACACACACACACACACACACACACGGTGCCAAGAGAAAATAGAATATTGAGTTGTGTTTAAAACAGGGAAAACTCAACAACTGAGGCTAAATGAGGCAATTAACCTCCTGAGACAGAACTTTAACGAGGTAAAGGTTAGAATTTGCATGTACACACACAACCAACAGATAGATTTGGACACACCTTCATAAAAACGGACAACACACCCTTATGAGAACATATGGTAGTGCTGTGGATACATGTACAGATGAAAACACACACTCACTCTCACACACAGACACTTAATAATGAGCTCATTTGTCTTAATTATTAAAGAGGTTAAGCCTCAATAAACAACAAGCACTGGCTGTGAGTGAGTGAAGGAAACTATAGCACACTAGTCAGGGATGTGTGGGGAGTTGCTCATGGATGGGGACAGGGGCATCTGTCAGGATGGAGCTGTTTATGTGTACGAATAACGTTACGGTGGAAACGTGATGAACTTAAAAACACATTCATGTCATGTGTGTTTTTACACACATATGCATTGTGGAAGGAATGTGAAGGAAGAAGTTTGAAACAACATTATGCTGGTGAGGATGCAGGAAAGTCTGCAAAACCTGACTGTAGATCAGAACAGGCATGTAGATGGAGATGTGACATGGAATAAGTGCAATCGTAGTAATTCTGCAAAAAACATTGAGTCAGAGCTGAGGTGTGAATTTGAACTCCTGGATCTGGCCTTCACAAACAGTTTGGTCAATCATGGTCAAAACGAGATTTTCTGAGGCCCTAAGAACTGGTGTTATGGTAAACGTCCACTATAAATAAGAAAAGGTAGCTTAGACCCCAGAGGATTAAATCATATAGCGGGGGCACCTTTAATGAACTCTGAAAAAGAGCAGGGACGTGAGGTTCCACCTCCACCTTCTGCATGTACCTGATGCTTCTGTGGGAGCCAAATTACAGTAAAATACTGCACAATATTTATTTGTAGCACAGCAGTAGTGAATTATCGGTAATGAGATGATACAGGACTGTGCTTTAGAAGAGTAGTTTGACATTTTGCAAAATATGCTTAAAGTAAGATCAACAAGATCAATGTCACTCTCATATCTGCACAGTAAATATGGAGCTACAGCAAGGAGACAGCAAGCTTAACTTCCCTTAATGTCAAACCTGGAAACAGGGGGACACAGCAAGTGTAGGTTACAAAATCTGCATACCAGCAGTTGCTGTTTGCCCCCATTTCCTGTCTTGATGCTAAAGCTAAACTAGTTGGCTGCAGGCTGCATCTTCAATATGTATACAGTAAGTAAAAAATGGAAAGATATGTCATTTAAAAAGCAGCATCAGTGGAACATTTTTCATCAAGTGTGTGGTCAAGTGTCATTTTCCGAATTAGATTGGCAATACATGATGGATGATCTTTAACAACAAGAAATGTCTTTGACGTAGGGTAATGATGTGTGTAATAGGAAAAATAACACACCGGTATTGCTCATTTATTACCACTCACATAATTAATTTCACACAAATAACACATTGGCACTGATATGATGTTGAAATATGAAGTTATTATTGTCTTAGCAAATCCACCATTAAATTATTTGTCACTTGCCTTTCACTTGTTTTCATTCTGGTCCCCCCCACCCCACCCCACCCTCTGCATACTGCCATATCACACTCTCATCATGCGGCTATTTCTGTCTGTCCATCTGTGTGTTTGAGACACACACATAAATTTTCTCCTTCACACACAAACATGCGCACACACGCACACACACACACACATCTCAGCATTCTCATATCACAGCCCCATGTCCCCACTCACATTAGAATTTATAATGCTCTTCTCTGCTTGATCTCATCTCATCACTGTCTGATTCCTCCCTAATCATTATTTTGCTGATTGTTTTCTTATTATCATCACTGTGACTGAAGTATTAAGTTACACCTCTCATAGTCTTGCTTATTT
>JAUBNQ010000001.1:21359050-21372885 GCA_032353495.1 Ctenopoma kingsleyae | reverse complement strand
CACCATGCCACTGCTGTCAGTCTACCCCGAGGCTAAGCTAGCTAGTTTGATATCCAGATGGCTTAATTACTGCATGCATATAGAAAGTCACACTAGTGTGTGTGTGTGTGTGTGTGTGTGTGTGTGTTGCTTGGAAGTGGAAGAGAGAGACTGTTTTGTTGTGGGTTGTGACTTTATACAGGGCCAAATGCAAATCATGTAAAAGTAAAAATGTATTACAAAAGGCAGAATAATGAGGATGAGGATGGAGTTTGATGCAGGTTCAGGTTGTACCTTTGGCTTGTCTTTCAAATGAGAGAGAAACAGAGCCGGAAAGAGCCGGGAATGAAGAAACTGAAACAGTAAATCAGAATGTAATTAGGCCTTACAGAGAACCAAGGTCCTGATGTCACCTTCGGGCTAGCTGCTGTTAGCTTTGCTGCTACTAGTTTAATAACTCAATTTAATAGGAGTTCTTTAATAGGACTTCTCTGCTGGGGAGTATCTGAAGGGTGGTGGTGGGGGGCAGTTGCCCAGTAATACAATAAAATAACAAATATGTCCACAAAGTGTTTAAAATACTGAAAAAAAAGACTGAGAAAGTCAATAATTATAAATTATAATGACTAATTATAATTATATAATTATTATAATTAATTCATTTTGGAACAGAATTCACAAAAATTACATCACTGTCATGTGTATCCATCAATTATCCACCATTATGTCGCTAGAGTCAGGAGGTGATTAGCCTAGCTTACTAGCATAAACACTATAAGAAGGTGGAAACACCTTTAATGCCTATTTATTAAAATATTAATACTTGTTTGTTTTAAACACAACAACAGCACTTCAAACTGTAATCATTTTTGTAGGATTGATTGTTTTTTCGTAGGCTACATACAATTTTAGTCATTTGAAATATCAGTCTGATTTTGAATAAGATTTTCTCTCTGCTGAAGCAAAATCCTGAAGTTCTGGTTTCACGCAGTGTCTATACCAACAAAATTAACAGATTCACGATGTAGTAAATACAGCTCTGGAAAAAGTTAAGAGACCACTGCATGAAAGCTGTGATTGCAAATCAGGGTTATTCCACCAAATACTGATTTCTGAACACTTAAGTTAAAACATTAGTAATGTGTTCTGTAAAAATGAATATGAACTTGTTTTGTTTTGGGTTTTCTTGCATTATTTGAGGTCTGAAAACACTGGACCTTTTCTGGTATTTTGAAAATTTTTCATTTTCTGCAAATAAATGCTCTAAATGACGATATTTGTATTTGGAATTTGAAAGTTATATTGTCAGTAGTTTATAGAATAAAACAAAAATCTAAATTTTACTCAAACATATACCTTTAAATAGCAAAATCAGAGAAACTGATAATTTTGCAGTGGTCTCTTGATATTTTCCAGAGCTGTATATTTTTACAGACACAAATTTAGGTTACGAGGGGATCCTTACCAAGAACTGACTCTAGATTAACCAGCTGGCACGATCAATTTTTGATTGCAATTGCCTATTTAAACTGTTTCTTTGCCTCTGAATGTTGGATTCTGAATGCAGCTTTTGCACCATTATTGGCGTTGAGTGGTTTTGCTGATGACATAATTGAAACTGAATAGTTGGAAAAGAGAAACAAAAACCGTCTAAGGCAACAGAGAGGCTGAAGACAGAGAAAGCAGGAGAAAATGATAGTGAGAGAGGGGTGCAGGCAGAGAGAAAGGTAGTGCAACTGCAGTGTTATTTCCCTGATGACCTGTCTTCCCCCATGTGACCTACTTCCACTATGGGTTGCGTCAGATCCCATCCACTCAGTAATTCATCTCCCTTTGGTGTACACGTGTATTGTGTGTGTGTGCATGTGTGTACTTGTGTTTTTGTGAAGGCAGGAGATAGCATGCATTCGTGCTTATGCCTTGTATTTGAGAATTATTCGTCAACCTTTGTAGCAGAATGGAGCTCAATTGTATGTGTTCATACATTCAGAGGAGTAAAGTGATACCAGAGGCCGTTTATGCAAAGATCACAGCGACCGTGGGTCTGCGTGTACTACCTCAATTTTTTTTTACCATGAAATCAACCCTGAATATGTGTGTATGTGACTTTGTGTTTACTTGCCTTCACAATAGCAAAGAATCAAGCATCAGTACACTGCTTCTCTCTTGTCTAGTTAAGGATCTTTCTTGTTCTACTACAGATCCAGCACGGTGTCATGTATTTCCTCAAGCAAACAAGTGAAGCTACTTTGGACATGTTTTTGACTTGCACAAAGACAACAGACAGCATGTCTGTGGTGTTTTTGCCAGTTCTAGCACATGTCAAACATGCAAGCTCATTTACTGTTGAATTTTTCAAGACAGGAGAAACATGTCGTGTCCTATTTCAAACATGAATAAGGAAACTGTGTATAAAATAATGAAACTCTGTTTTCTCACAGTTTACAGTTGAGTTTGGGAGCTGGAATTACAAAGGTGTTTGTATTTTGAAGGGTGTTATTAGGAGCTACGTCAAAACATGTTTCCATACTATGATGGTGCATATATGGAAATTATCATTACATAGAAAAGGAGTAGCTTGCTTTACTTGAATTACTGTTTAGACGTTTGTAGTTGCATTTTTTACAGTCAAAAATAAGTAAATACACAAGATGCAGCTTTGATCTTTATTATATTACTATAAATTCATATGAATATGTCAGGTTATATCAACAGCTTAAGAAACTGAAACTGAGACGTAATTTCTCTTCATGTTTATTTCTCCATGTGCAAATCTAGTTTTTATTGAATTACTGTATATGTTCTATATTTAATTCCCAATATTTCATGCAAAGGTTACCTTGCTGCTGGGAGCAGCTGAACAGTGACGGTAATGACTCCCACCTCATCTTGATTTTTAGAAAAAAAAAAAGTATTCTGTCTTTCGCTGTCTCTCCATCCCTTTCTGCTTTTCCCTCTTTGTCAGCTCCCCGCTGTCAGAGATTCTTCTGAATGGTGGCAAGTCTCATGTTTGAAGGTGTGTGTGCGTGTGTGTGCCTGTCAGGGAGGTACAGGTGCTTTTGCAGTGTCAGAGAAAACGGCTGGCTCAATCGGGGGTCGGCTGATTGGCCAATTAGGAACTGTTTCCATGTGACACGCGGCAGTCAATTTACTTTCCCTTTTTCACTGTCTGTCCCTTTCTCTCTTTCATGCCCATCCTTAAGTGCCCCTGTCTTTACCACTATCCTATCTGTCTCTTCCTGTATCTCTTCCCCTTTTTCTTCTTCCCATTCAATTTGTTCTCTCTCCCTCACTTACCTATAGTCTACTTCACTTCTCTCTCCCCCACAGAATCCCTTCAGCCCGACCTGCTGCTGTATCTCATATATTGAACTCCCTGTTGCTCTGTTGTCATCTCCAGTACACATCTTTCTATCTTCTCACAATATGCACTTCTCTCATTCAAATATACCATCTCACTAATGGGAGAAATGGGGCCTTAATGTCAATAGTCACCCAGGAGCAGATGTACTATGTGCCCTGCATATCTGGAGCAACATCAAAACGCAACACTATAATCTGAATAATGCATATCAGGACATGAACAGTTATGCTACATAACAAATATATTGTCACTTCTGGATATATAGGCATCCTGTACCGTTACTGAGATGATAATTTGTTAGTAATGGCACTCATGAGTCTACACACAAGATAAAATGACTGTTTCTTGTACAAATCTTGTGTCTTCTGGAATAAAACCAACCTTCATTTTGTTTGTTTACCATAGAGGCAATCTAAAACACACGTTTGATGGCATTAGCCTAAAGTAGTCAACAAGAACGTGTGCGTTCTCTGATAATCTTAGTTACTGTATGTGCGTGTGCATTTAAATTCTAAATTAATAATTAAATGTTATAATTGAATTGCAAGCTTAATATACAAAATGCCTTTTAATTCCACTTTATTTACATTTTACTGATGAAGCTTGTATTTTGTGATTCTTTGAATTAAAAACATGCCTCAAAAAAAGAAAGAAAAAAAGACTGAATGTTCAGACTTCTGCTCCTGTTGGCTCTTTGTGGGTTTGTCTTCCTTTCATATATTTACTTAGCGTGACCATATAAAATAGGCAAATGCATTTTGATATGGAATAATATATTAGCACATACTGACAACTGATTTGAAAATATTTTCTGGATGATCCATGCAGAAAATGTGGAAACATAGATGTTTTTTCATAATTAGATTAGATAACAAAAATTCAACTAATTATTCATAGCATTAAGTAAACTGAGTGTTACTTTGTCCTACTACAGTCTTAGCTTTTATGAACATTAACTTATGGCACATAAATTTAATAAATAAATGATTTTTAATTTCTAAGAAAGGAGTGAAAGCTGTTTAGTCAGATAACTATCCATTGGGCGAGAGGAAGGGGACACCCTATCACAAGGGCTGTCATATAGAGACAGACAAACAATCACACAACTGCATGTCTTTGGATGGTGGGAGGAAGCCAGAGTACCTGGAGAGAACCCACACAAACATGGGAAGAACGTGTAAACTCCACACAGATTTAAACCGTGAATTTGTCCAGACTCACAGCCATGTGCACAGTGCTCCAACGTGTAGAGAAATCCAAAGCTAGCGTGGCCCGCCATGCCTAGTTAGCCAAGCTATGATTGGACAGACCCTCAGTGAAGGGGATTAGCAAATGTTCAATTGGCAAATTGAATTATCTCTTTTTTTCATTTTCCAATGCATATTTGAAATGCAAATTGAATTAATCAATTTATAATTGCTTTTTAAATTAATCAATAAATTAAATGATTATAATTAAAGACTGAAAATCCAGTGGCACACAGCTTTCCCTAAATATGATGAATGCCTTTAAGTTACAGAGGGTTGTACTATCTGGACTTGTGTGCAAATGAAATAGCAAAGAAAGGAAAGCTAGAGGACAGGCAGAAAGAGGACGAGGCAGGAAGTCTTTTTGCAACTGTCTTTTAAAGGTCCTGATCCTTAACGTCACTTAAACTATTTACAGCGGAGGTGAAGAAATTTCATCCATGTTGAGATGTGGGCAGGAAACTGTGGGACACACACAGAGGAAGCATTATAACACCAGTTTTTACATCCAACAGGCATCTTGTTATTTATCAGTTAAGAAAAAGCTTGTTTTCAGTGTGATGTAAAGATCCATGTTCAAGCAGTAAACAAAGACAGAAGGCGGCACACAATTCATATTCCCCAATTTGTATAAATAAAATTTGCTTATGCTACTCAGTATGACCTCTACCTCAACGCAGTGAAAGCGCTGTTCAATAGCTACAAATTTAACTGAAAATGTGGAAAAAAACATTAAGGTTTACTTCAAGGAGACTCTTGATACTGTTGTTGCTCCAAGTGCTTTCAACAGTTTTCCACAAGGTGCAGCAACAACGACAAAACAACAACTTAAAACCCCAATTGTTTTAGCTCGTCAAGGCCAGAATGTCTGGCAGCTCTTGAAGCTTGAATAACTTGAAGGCTACGATGCACACCACTCATCATCACTTCGCTGCATCAAATCTGGCTCACGGTCTCCGCTGCATGTCTCGTTCAATAGTACAGAGCCGAACAAATGTGGAGTAAAACACGTTCCCTGGTCGTTTTGGGGAAATCTCACTGCCAAACCATTTAACATCCTCATATCTAACAAAACATATTGTTGGTGGGACCTCTTAGTCTCTGGCTTTGTTGGCATTTTGGCGGACTGCCCACGTTGTCTGCCGCAAACTATTTTGTTTTCCAGCATCTTTCCTTTTGACCATCTGTGTTGGTAGCCTCACTTTCTGATGCTCGGACAAGTTGGGCTGCCAAGGGCTCGTCTGCACATTGAAGAGCGAGCAGAGCAGTGATGTGTTTGCTCTGTCAGCACTCCAGATATTTTTTTTTTTTCTTCACACACAAGCACATATGCAAACACAATGTACACATACGCGCAGCTGCGGACGTGCAAGGAGGCACAATTGTTAGATATGCACAGGCTTGTGCGTGTGCTCAGAGTACACACACACACACATTCCCACATATACATATGTCTGTGTCTTTGTAGCCGCTCCAGCTCTTGTCTTCTCCTCTGGTGCCCCTTGTTTAAAGCTTTGATATTGTTTCCAAGCCTGGTTTCCGCTGACCTGCTTTGATGCTGGTGTCTAGTTGTCTTGTCATCTTCTTTCTCTTCCCTCTCTCTACCTCTCTCCCTCCCTTTTGTTATGTCGAGGCAACGGGGGCGCTGAGAGCTACTCGCCACTCAGTGTTCTTAATCTCTTTCTTCCTCTCTCAGCATCTTATTTTCTCTTTCTTTCGCTGTGCATCTTCTTCCAACTTACATCTCTGTCTTTGTCTATTGATGTATATTTCTCTGTCATGTTGATTTCACTTGTTTTGGACACTTTTAATGTTTGTGCCCGTGCATTCTTTTCCTGCGTTTTGTTTTCTATTGCAAACAGCCTGTGTGCGACATCTGCACCAAAAGTAAACTTGATCACTTAGAGAATATTTCATGGCAGTTGTGTGATTTTATGTGTCTGCAGGGTTAAACATGGTTAAAGGCTAGAGCTGGTGTTCATCTTATGGCCACGAAATCCCATAAAAAAAGACTTTCAGTAGTTTCTGGGCTCCCTGCTGTGGTACTTTGCCTCAAGCACATTTGTTCACACAGAAATGGGTCACAAATACTGTATATGGGTTTTCATTTGATAAAAAAAAGCTGAAGAAGTTGTTGAAATAGCTGCACAATGTAGTTTTATGTCAAGCTAAACGGATTAGTCAGTTAATCAATTATTTGATTATTAGAATAAACAATGCTGGTTACACTATCACTATAGGAAGCAAAAATGAGGAAATGTTTGCTTATTCCAGCTTTTCTAATGGGGTTATTACTCTTTTTTAAATGATTCTAAATTCAGTGTGTTGTGTTGACTGTTGGTTGGACAAAACAAGTCATTTGAAAGCTTGAACACCTTGGACAAGTAATTAAGATTTTGGCTGTCATTCAAGTCACATTAAGTGTATGGCACTTTTCACACACAGTGATAATTCAAGGTGCTGCACATCAGCACAAAAAGCAAATCCATCAAAGTTCTAAATGATCAAATCAAAATGTTAACAACGAAACTTGCCTTAGTGGGTTTTGCAGTCTCGGGCCACACAAGGAAAACTCGCAAACAAACAAAACCTTTAACCGGGAAAAAAACTGAAGAAACCAAAGCAACCGTGGCACCATAGTAATATATGTATAGTACCGTTGCCTGAAAGAGGAACTGGAAGGGATGTGGAAAGTGAAGTCCCCGTGGTGGTAGGAGCACCCAGGGCTGTGACTCCTAAGTTAGGAGATTGTCTCCAACAGATCCCAGGAACAAGATCAGACAGAACTCTCCGGCCAGAAGAGTGAAGTGCTACATACTGCACAAAACCCAGAAAGACTCAGAAAACGGAGAGCATACAGTACAATTGTTGTGTCTGACAGTTGTCGATGTTTACATACCCACAGTAATTATCAGTGTGACCACCAGCGTGTTCAGTATAGTTACTTGAAACTTCACAAAGACACAGTCTCGTGCTGATAATTAAAGACTAAATTAACAACAGGTTGGTGAAGTGTTTTGCTGCCCTCTCTGGTTGAAAGAGTACTCTGTGTTTTGTTAATTCTGTAATAACATGCAGTAGTGATGTCAGTGAACGCGCCTCTCTATCGCTGCAACAGAGTGAGTGATTTAAACCACTGGATCAGGGGTTATCAAGTTATCAGTTAAGGAAAAAGGGAAAAATAAAGTTGCATATTTTAATCATGTTTTTTGCTTAATATTCTGTATTCATGAAGCTTTCTCCAACTTTTCTTAAAAAGAAAAGTTTCAGACTCAGTGAAAATAACTGTTTATTAATAACTAATGTTTTTAACCACGCATTTGTCAAACGGGAATAAATTGCACATTTATTTGGGACTATTTTTAGATGTGGATTAATACACATCTGGCGTGTGGTGGTGCCTACAGTATGTCATCGTAATGAAAGAATGTCTCACCTTGTGCATCGGTGATGATGTGTTTTTAATAGTTTTTGATGATCAATGGAGCTCTGTGGCAGAGGAATGAAATATATCAGGCTTTGGCTACACACCCAACACTTCTTAGTAGATTCAATTTATTGTTTTGATCTTTGCATCATTTTTTTACAAAAAGAAAAATATGAAATATCATCACTCTTTTTTCACTACATTGTTTTTGTAATTGCTGTCTGATATCTAATGGTTGAAATGTCACGCTGTATAAACAACTGTTTAACAAAAGCAATCCACTGAATATGTCAATTATTAAATGTGTCCTGCATACTCAGGGGATTATCTCTCAGTATCAGAGGCTTGTTTAACTTACATACACATTTAGATGTTTGGCATTTATCTGACACCCAGTGCAAAAGTGAGGAACCGGAAGATCAAAACTGCAAAGTAGACAATAAATATCAAAGACAGACGCTGACCCTCCTGTAGAGGTCTTCCATCCCAACAAATGTCACTGACCATGCTCCATGCTGATATACAGAGCTGACTGTGCTCTAGAATTGCAGAGTGAATCCATTGTGGTCTGGTGCAGATATTCTATACGCACAATACAGGCTTCTTTTTTTTTTTTTTTTTACTGTGTATTGTGATTCCCTTGTGACCTATGAGTTACTCTTTTGTCTTATTTTCTTAAATAACATTTTAGTCTCTATTTCTGAGGAGAAACCATGTTGGATATTATTAGATATATTAGCAGATGGAAAAGTTGCAGTTGAAAGGCAAAAATAAAATAAAAAATTGAAAGGTGGAATCAAAGCAAAGGGGAGCAAAGCAAGAGGAGAAAGGAAGAGAAGTCAGCCATGTAGCAGCTAGAAATTATACTTTTATTCTGGAAAAGAACTTTTTCCAGAATAACTCTACTACTGCTTTTCATATACCAGCATATGTGTGTATCTACTGCATGTCCTTGCTGTCCTTGAGCATGTTTGTGTGCATTATGTGCATGCTCGCACTCACCGGTTCATCAGATAATCGATCATTTGGGTTCAGTCTTTCCCCATTACCCCACGGAGTGACGAGCTGTGAAAGCAAGCCACACAGACAGAGGTCACAATGTAATTCAGCAAGATTATTACGCTGGTCAGTGGATAATTACATTATTATACAAGAGCAGACAGGTAATGCAGCCAAAATGACCAGGCAGCAGTTTCACTGGAGGAGCAGGTGTGGTGGTGGTGATAGAGATGGAGGTGTGGAGAGTGGGGGGGACCTTTAAAAGTCTCTGTAATTTCATTTAATAATGTGTGTTCATTAGGAAATGACACTGCTACTTTGCTGCTGGTTGTGGACTACAGGGGATGTTTTTTTGTTTTGTTTTTTGACTTGACTTAAAAAACACTTTTTTCAACAGACAGTCATCATTACTAATATTGTATTTCGCAATTGTATGCCAGCAAGTTAAGTTTGTGGCTATTCAGGTTAATTATTTACATGCAACTTATCATTCACAATCGTTTCCGTTGCTCCACCACCAAGAGGAATTGTGTGGCGATGCAGGATGAGTGCATACGTACAGTGACCTCACCCTGGCTCTGCACACACAATAGTTGAGTGTCCTCTGTTTTGATGGAAGCTAGTTAGTCCAAAATAATTTGTTCTGGAAGGACGCACATCCCTAGGTTATTATGAGACACACCAAGTTTCCCAGTGTCCCTCTCATGTATCATCCAGTACATTTGCATGCACGCACACACGCACACACACACGAACACACATACAGTAGGTGCTTTCAGCGATAATAACTGAGCAGAGGTCTTGGCCCTCTTTATGAAAAGAATCTGGCCGCAGGATTGGATATGTCTGCTCCAATCAAATGGTAGGATTTTGAGAATGATTACAAGAGCCACAATAGTCTTAATTGTGGCCCCGAGCTGCAGCAATCTTAATGACTTTGGTATGTACCAATAGGTGTGTGTGTGTGTGTGTGTGTTTTTGTATGGGTTTGTCATATAAATCTATTTGCAGAATGGGACGACAATATATTATAATGACGTGTAATATTCTAAGCAGGCACAGCGGTCTGTGTTTATGTGGACTTAACATTATGTTCCAGCATCTATTCTGCATATTCATGCACTTGCATTGTATTGCCTCCGCTTGAGCTTGATATAATGATTGTTTGTGTTCTGTGAGTGCAAGACTGTGGGAATTTCATGAAGGTGGGCTGACTTTTACACACGCAGACAGAGATGGAATGTAAGTACTCTGTCCATTTTGAGGTGCTTTAGTATTTCAATTTTTATTTTTCCACTGTATGCCACCACGTTTGGAAAATATTGTAGCACTATACATTGCACTATTTTTTGGTAGCTATGGCTACTGGTTACCTTGCTGATAAATATGTTACAAACCTACAATGAGCTTAGAAAATATTGTTCATTGTTATTTATCAAAATAGCATACTGTATATAAACAGCATAATTCATTTAACAACTTACAAGTTATTAAAAGGCTGCCACGGTAAACTGTAAATCTGTAACAAGAATACTATTATAACCGCAAAATAAGTACTTTGTGGTAGTGGTATTTTTGTTTTAGTTAAAGCTGCATTACTTGATTATTTGGCCTCTTGGGGGCACTATCCATCACAACATCACCTTGCAAAACAAACACAATTGCCTATTTGCTCATCTACCAGTGACAAAGCAACATTTGTATTTATTTTAAACTTGGGTTTCTGTCCATCTTAATAAAAGTAAATCCAAATTTACAATTATTTGTGCTTTGATTCAGTATAGAAATCAATTTCCTTTTGAGTGTTAAATACTTAACCTTTAACTAGCTAGCCATTAATGTTGACATCTTGTGCTGGGAAGGTAACATACAGTGAATTTGTCACAGCCTTGGTTGATAAGAGAAGAATTTGCAGGCCCGAAAACCAAAACAATTAGGTAAAAGATGCTAAAACTGCTCCATACAGCTGTGGTGACCTGAAGAGAGTAATAATTACCTGTGAATGTGCCAGCATAAACAACCCCTTTCACATTACATGCAATAATTTGATAAATATTTATATAAAAAAAATAGTGATTAGTGCAGCTTTAAGGACAGGGTGTAAATCTTTCCTCTATTACACAGATAAGCCCCTTCAACACTCCAGCCTCCATTTTTCCACCTTACCTGTCCACATGTCATTCACATGGTTGCACAGGCAGACCAGAATGGGAATGAGAACTATATGGACTTGGGCTACAAGGGAGCTGTGGGTTTAAATCACCAGACACATTACTTTATAACAGGCACTTTTCAAAATAGAAGTTATAAAGCAAGATGCCAAACAGTGTAGATTCATCACATCATTGACAGTCATCCAGTGTGTCTAATCAATACTGTGTTTATGTACCTTATCAAGTGTGCATTGCAGTAACGTCTGTACATGTATATTTATTCTGTGCCTGCATGATTTTCTGTATCTTCACAATAGTTTGTCTTTTGTGTGGGTGAAAATGTGATGATTTTGACAGTCTGACTCTGGTAAAAAATGGTACCATGGGGTTTTCAGGTTGCCAGTAATTGAAGGCACAGATAAATTCTCTTTCCACTCTGTCACTTTCATGGACAGTCCAGCAGGGTACCGTGTTTTGGACAATTGGACATGAACCCATGGTCCGTCTCTAAACTACCAAATTGTTAAAACATTTTTGACCATCCACCCATGCATCTATCCATTTTTTGTCACTTATCTAGGCAAGAGCCGAACGCGAAAAAGGGCAAATAAAACAAGTCAATTCTTTTTGGCAACTTCATCCAGCTGTTCCCGGGGAGTCACACATCACTTCCAGGCCACCTGAGAGTTGTAATCCTGTCAGTGTTCTTTGGGTCTTCCCTCTGGGTCTACTTCAAGCCAGGCTTACCTGCTTTTCATCCAAAGGAGGACGCCTGAGCAGCATCGTTGCCAGGTTCATCTGGCTCTACTCAGTGCTCAACTCACAGGTCCTTTTGGATTTCTGAGCATCTCGCCCTCTTACAGAGATTGTGCCAGTAGCCTGCAGAGAAGCACTCACTCTGACAGCTTGAATCTTTGTTCTTATTCTTTCAGCCACTGGTGACTGTAAGTGAGGTTTGACAGGGAGACCTAACACTGAGTGGATATATATTGAGAGCTCTACTTGTGGATCAGCTCTTTATTTACCAGCACAAGCCAATACAGGACTAGCATTACTGCAGCCTTTGTTCCTTACTAGCTTTTGATCTTTAGAGATCCTTGTGACACTCATGTCACACTCGTGAATCAGCTCTTCATTCTTCATCTGAATGGACAGGATATAGATTTTTCTCAAGGACTACGGGTTTCAAAAGTCAACAATATAATCAATAAAATCAAATATATAGGTGACAAATGAACAGAGGATATAAGAAGATACAAGAAAACTGGATGTTGTCGTTGATGTTGCAGCTCAGCTGTATATTACTTATCTTGGTAATGCCTTGTTACAATTTAGACATTTGCAGCGCTGTTAGGAGTGATATTCACAGACAGCCTGCTATGTCTTCTTATCAACCAGCTAGTCATTCTGATGGTCAGTAAACACCTCCTAACTGTAGGCTGCTCATTTATTAAATAGGTTTTGTTTAGAAATGTGCTAAATGCAGAAGATGTAAACTGAGAGTAACTTGTCCAACACTCTCTTCCCAGTCATTGTCACCTCCGAAATGCACGAATATGTCCAAAAGCTAAAACTTTTAGTGATTCTGACTGAGGGGGAAAGAAAAGTCCAACTTGAGAGGTGCAATCAGATTTCATGTTCACATTTCAGTTTGATGCATTTTATTTCAAAGCAGTTGAATGCTATCCACAGATATGTCTACATTATGTGTAATCTATAGTAAAAAAGGCTATAATGAGTTCTATACACTGTAACCTTAACCTGTACATTTTGCTTTAACAGTTCAAGAGAAACACCAGATAAGTCGCAGATCTATCACATTGGAGTGTGAGCAATGCAAAGAAAGGAACACAGTACTTGAAGTAAGTACTTGAAAGTTGTTTCACTGTCAAAGAAAAATGAATTTTTCCTTAGCTATAATACATATTTCAAACACACCACTGTGCACCCAGTCCACTTTCTAATGTTTGACCATTAGGCATCAGGTGCAGGATGTTGGCACCAGCATCACAGGCAAAGTAGAATTAATCTGTTATTATGTGAAGAATGTGCTGTTCTTAAAATCCATGTGGTACTGAAGGGATGTGTTAACCACAACATGCCAATAATATCCCGAGCTGTTCCAGGACAGATCTCATCCACCCTTTGGTTCTTTTTTCGCTTGGATAAGAAGGCAAATTGCAGGGTTGAGAAGGGCTCTATTAATGACTGCACTTTTAGAGAAGAGAGAGCAAGAGACACAGAGTAACAGAGAGTAAGGCGAGGCAGACATTTGCAAGTCTAATAGCATCCTGGCTGTAATGAACAGTGTTTGTGGTCATCTTCAGTGCGGGGTGGAAATAATAGCCTACAACAGGTTCGAAATAGGCAATGGACCGAGAGCAAGGCAGTCACGTCAGTAAAAGGTGCTAATGGTGAATACAAAATAAGACAGGATCAATAAACAGCTGTGTATTTGTTACAAGGAGACACGGTGTGCTATTACGTGTGTGCGTGTGTTTGTGCACGTGTGTTCATCTGTGTGGATGCACATTTTAGAGGACAGCACGCTGATGATTTTGCATAGCTCTCTTCATTTTTCCCAAACAAAATTAAACATTGATTTTTGCATGCTGACAGTATGCAATAACAGCTTGTGTGTGTGTGTGTGTGTGTGTGTGTGTGTG
>JAUBNQ010000001.1:21304653-21318800 GCA_032353495.1 Ctenopoma kingsleyae | reverse complement strand
AATGACTGAAGAGGAATAATATAATAGCAATTATGATCGATTAGGGCAAATACATGACACAGTGATTTTCAAACCACAAAGCAGTGAAATCAAATGAAAGGAAATAACTCTTAAAAAAACTCACATTTTGCAGAAAGGTAAACTGTAAAGAACACTGTGTTCAGTAGCCTAAAAGTAGAAAATCTTGCCATGATCCTTCACATTTCTATTTATCTAATATCTAGTTTTTATGTCTTCGTGCTACTCATCCATTAATTTTATCGTGTGGGCTTCTGACGCAGACCACAGGTCAACTGGAGCGCTCTACTCTAAAAGCAATTTAGATTTTTCATGCCACACAATAAACCATCTGAGTAGTGAGCTCACAAACTCTCAGTCTCAAGGCAGATAATCAAACCGCAAGGTCAGCGAGCTGGTTTCATACTTGACACCATAAGTATTTGTCAATGGCCCTTCATTTGTACACAGATGAAAACGCACAGAGATTCGCTGGTAACTGTTGCTTTTTGGGTCATGCAGTTCACTTGATAGGTTAAGCTAACACTTCCCCGTCTCTTGCCTCATTATTGCCTCATGCTTCCTTACCATTCAGCTTGTGTTTTATGTTTAAAACATCACTCCTTTCCTCGTCTGCTCCACTCATTCTCTTCTCTCTCAGTTTTCGCAGAGGGCTCGTTTTGCTCTCGCAGTAGCGGTTAGACTTTGATGTGGGCTGACAATGTGACTTGTGCCTCTGCTAAATTTAATCATATTAGCTAGTTAACCATGCCACCACCGTGTGACCCACTGACAAAACCCAAGATCCTTCTGCTCTCTTGCTCTGCCGCTGTCTCTTGCTCGCTCCCTCTCTCTCTTTGTCTATGATAATTTAGCCTTGGGACTGAGGGGGAGCAGAGAGCAGAGTGCTCTTGGGAGATACAGTCCGTGTGAATGTATTTAAATGTAAGTGTGTGTGTGTGCATGTGTCTTTGCAGGAGACACACAAGAGAATAATTAACAAGTAATATTGTAAATGTAGCTTTTTTTCAGTATATACCTGCAGTATTCATTTCATGACTTCTCTTATGGATGATAGGTGACAGAATAATTTTTTTTCTCTTATAGAAGTGATTATATGTGGATGTTGGTGGGCGGCTTAATATGTGACAAGGCCCTGGATGGCTACAGATGCCACTATGTGCACTGTGGCATAGACCGCCTCCGCCTTAAAAATCCACAAGGGAGAGAAAAAGATCCTGCATGAAAAGTTGACACTGGTGTGTGTGTGTGTGTTTGTTTGTGTGTCCGCAAGTCTGCGTGTATATGTCAAAGTGAATGTAGGAGGAAGGATGAGATGGCTCTTGATTACAGCTGATAGGTTTATTTGAGGAAGGTCAGGAAGATTTGGGAGAAGAACAAGACGCGAGTAGCTGATGGGAATGATAGGAGAGTGATGGCGTAGTTCACAAAACACACATAAATGGAGACTGAGACAAAGCCAGATGGTTGTAAGCATGAAAAATCAGTATTATACAAAGAACAAAATGAGTCACAACAAAACAAAACAATAAAAGAGAGTGAGCATTTCAACACCTTCTTCTTATGCACTGGCATTGTCCTTCCAATGGGTCTTAGAGATTGGACATACCCACAAGTGCTGAGTTGTCAGAAAGAGTCTGTCTGACAGCAGTGGACGCCCCCCATGGCTCACCAGAAGTGTCAATCTGGTGATTCTGTCTGTCAGAGGAAGCAAATGATAGATTTGAAGGTCAAAAAATAGGCAAATGAATGACAGTTTGGTGAACAGATGGAATAGATAACAAGATTATTGAGTATCAGTCTGAGAGAGAATTTTTTTTATGTAATTGGCAGATTTCTCATTGTTGTGTGTGTTTGTTTTTTTTTGGAAATACAGAAAGAGATATCTGACTGGAACTTTCTCCCATTCTGCAATGAGGAGGTTACCAGGAGCAACCCTCAAGGCATGGTTAACTCGTGTCCGCTCTGCTCTGCAACAGCTGCTGAGTGGAGGAATCTCTTTCGCCTTCATCATATAATTACCCCTCCAGCCCTTCAGTGAACAAGCTCGGATAGCAGTATGTGTTTGATTAGTACTGTTGTTGCCTCGCAGGCATTCTATATTTGATTACTCCTGCCTTGGAGGTTGAACTTAGTCTGATTACTCTCGCTGTTTGGTTTTTCTGTAATCGCAGCCTCGCATAAACGCAGTTTTTGTTTTTGGCAGGGGTTTGTCACAGAGCTTTATCTATGTATAAACATCTCTGTTTGGAGGTTTATGGCAGGGAGTGTGATTATTGATAGCTCGGAGGCTTGTCCGGGTGTGATTGCTTTTGCCTGGCAGGCCTGCGTTTAGAATAATTTGTGCCCTCCAGAACCGCTGTTTATTTTTGTCAACATTCCAATTACATCAGACCAATCAGTGTGGTCACAGCCCAGTCGTCTCATCTCCACATATCAGCTGTGTCAACATCCGCTATCATCTCTGGCTGTCACACTGATTGTAACTCTATCACTCAATCTTACAGTCGTTAATTACATTTGGAGCCTACTGTGAGAAAAATAATACTAAGTCCGACTTTTGTCCACACTTCATTTTTATTTCCATTCAAGTATCCTCAAAGCGTATTGTTTAAATCCCATAATCTGAGTCATAAATTGAAAGGGAACTTCATCATTCATGTATTTCCTGTGAGCTTTTCGTTATAGCAGCTGAATTGTGACAAATTTCAAGCAGGCCTTTCATGCCAAATCATTTTTATTTTTTTTAGATTACTTTAGTATGAGTTCTCCCCTAACACTAATGACCCAATTTTCCCTGACCATTTTTTTGGTGTTCCAGGTTCATAGGTAATCGTTTTTGATTGACTCAATTAGTTCCAGTGTGCCTGGTGAATTCAGTTGATTATATTGCTTCTGTCAGATGAAACCTATAACACATTCTTTCTTGTCCTTCAGAAAGAAAATAGAAAAAATAAATGTTTTTAGGCTGACAACTGTGGGTTTTCTAATTTCATCACAGGTCCCACTAGTGCCCTTGTTTATGTAATTGCTAATATGTTTAACTTACATTAACAGTTAAAATAAAACATGAAAATAATTAAAAACAATTAACCATCACGTTTTCATCTAACCTAAATGTGTTTCTTCATAAATGACAGCACTACTGAGACATTAAGGTGGACTTTCAGGATTAGGTAGGATTGACATAATCCTAACAGAGGAGGGGAAAGGCCAAAACACAGGCAGACCATTAAAATGCAGGAGTGGGATAAGGAGAGCAGAGTAAAGCTCCAAACAGAGGGAAAGCAAAGGCAAACATTATCTTTTAATATAACAAGTGAGGTCAGGATAAAATGGGTTGATGTGGAAGGACAGAGAAAAACAGTAAGTATTGTTTTAATCCTGTCAGTGGGAACCTTTTTAATCCCTTGTGAACCTGACAGAGGCACAATGGTGTTTTTTGTCTTTTGTTTCCGAGGCTAATCCCCGGCTTGTTGGCCCTAAGGTCTGGGGTTGTACATTGATGACATGGTTATTTAGCCTATATATTACACAAACCACAGGACACAGACCAATACCAGACCTGACATTGGGATCAGAAGTAACATTACTGAGCGGCATGGTAGCTCAGTGGGTAGCGCGGTCGTCTTCCAACCCAAAGGAGGCACAGGTTCGATTCTCAATCCCCCCGAAGCTACATGTCGAGGTGTCCTTGGACAAGACACCGAAACCCTGTAGCAGCGCTGACACAGGTCTAGCAGCTGTCCAAACAACAATTTCCCCAAGGGGATCAATAAAGTATTAATTATTATTACCAAAGGAGGCTTGTTTTGTGAGCTTAAGTCTTACTAACCGCTAGCTGCTTGAGAGCGTAGACCTTTTGCTTTTGAGGGATGGTAACATTACCTTTTCACCTTGACCATGAACATTATGGTATAGTTTGGGAAGTGTTCTCTAAAGGAGCGTAAAGCGCTACAGAGGGCAATCATGGCGGCAGAGCACTGTGTCAGATCTCCTCTGCCATCCCTGCTGGACACCTACAAAAAACGCTGCAGGTCCAAAGCAACAAAGATAATTAAGGACTCCTTACACCCTGCAAACTGTCTGTCTGCTGAACTCAGGCAGACGGTTCCGTTTGCCTAATGTCCAGGACAGAGAGACTCAGGAAGAGTTTTTTTCCCCCAGGCCATAAGGCTTCTCTGCAGGTTGTACTGGTATAACTGTGTATGTGACAAATAAACCTCTTGAATCTTGAATCTTTTCAGAAGGTGGAAAAACGTTGTTGCAGACATTGCTCTGGTGTGTATGCAGCCTTAAGTTCATCACTTTGATTCCAACATGGTTGCTCATTTTTTACATTTCCAACATGGTTGGGATTCTGAAAGTGTAAAATTGTGTGCACTAGGTAACCCAATGGCTTATTTAGTGAGTGTGCAGAGGATTGACACAAATGTATGCAGTAAGAAAACCACTGCAAAATGCAACAACTTTGCCGAAGAACATGAAAAGAAGACTGATGAACAATGGCAGCACATTCTTTGATCAGTTGAAACCAGAATCAGTTGGGGGCCAGCGTCATTAGTGTGTTGATGTCCAGGTCTAATGTATTACATTGACTATATAGTGCTTTCAGTCACCGTTTGGAGCCATAGTAAGGAGGACCCAAATTCAGACATGCAAGGAGAAAAGAAAAAAAACTTCATTTAAATATGATACAGGCAGCAAGCAAAGTAAGCAAGAGTCCAAACTGAACAACAGAAGAGGAATTTTCTAATATGACAAAGGTCCTAGACACGCTGCAAAAATTACAAAAACTACCTGGTCACGTCATGTCCCCTGACTTGAATCTTATAAAACACCTGTGGAGTATTTGAAAACAGAAAATGCTTCTAGTAAATAATCATCTCTAGTTGTTATTGGTTCTTTTCGGTTCCATTATAGAGTGCTGTAGGAATGAGTTCTAAAACTCTGAAACAAATTAGCATGTTAGCACTTCTGGTTCCCTTGTCCTGAAGCAAGTGACATCAGGTCATTTGTAGAAGAGGTATGCCCACTACATCAAATTATGCATTACAAACGTAGTGGTGTTTTGATGTTGTGTGACTGTGGTGTAGTTTGTTTTCAGCCTAACAATAGCTTTTTGATTCTGGTGGGCATATTCAGGCTTCAAAATTCATGGCGATGTTCATTTGTGAAGATTATCTTCTTGAACATAATGTCTAAGTATCATAAATGTTTCCTTCTCACAGAGCTTATTTTTGCAGCATTTCAAAATCCAATGAAAAAACTCAGTGGCTTTTTGTTAAGGGAACCAGGCTGATGCTTACTTTTGGGTTGGCCTACAAAAAAATGGCATCCCTACTGCAGTCTATAGACAGAATGTTGATTTTCTTTTATAGGACCTGTGCTGTGGTTAAAGATGGCCCTTCCTTCTTAATTTTGTTGTTTAGTTTCGTTTATTCAGGCTTTCTTTTAATACTTTTACCCATCTGTGTTACAACATTACTTTTACCCTGGTGAGCATCGTATTTGATGCTGACTCTTGCCCAGTCAGACATGCTAAGAGACATGTGTTTGTCTGGGGAAGGAAGGAAAAAAGGAGCTGTAGCACAATGGTGCTCCCAGTCCTCATATCATGATAATGGTGAAAATCTCCAGCTCCAGCTTTTATCCACTAATAAACACCTAATGGGAGAAAACACTAAATCTAAGTCTCATCTCAGTCGCTGTCTTTCTGGGAAAATAAAATAAAACTACAATCTTAATAAATCTTTGTAACCCCTCTGTGTCAAGGGATGACGGCTTTAACACAAATGACACAAATGCACACACAAATTCAAAAAGACCTGTATCCACTTTGCTTCCTCTGGAGAATAGTTTGACATCGCCTTGCCTGGCGGCTTAAAGTTATGATGTCAGTGGGTCATAGTGGTTTATGGGATTAAGCCAGTGGAGGAAGTCAGAGGCTCTTTAAAGCCAGGACAAAATGGCCTCTAAATTTAATTGAGGTTGCAAGTGGGTGCAATAACAATGATCGTCTTTATCATAAAAGGCAAGCAGGCATTGTATGCCTTAGTGTTGTTAATATTAAGAATACAGCCACAATGGTTATGAGTGGATCCAATTGAAGTGCAAAGACAAAACGATAAGAAAGCAGCATTAGTTATGACAAGTGGCAGAACAATTGTGGGGAGGGGATACATGAAGTGGTGTTTTAAACACCTGTTGTCATTGGGGAAATCCATGTTACTCTCCTGACAGCTGTGTGTGGCTTCTCTTCAGTGTCTCAGCATGAGGGAAGAGCAGTTGTAGCACAAAGTACAAGTCTTCCAACATGGCTTCAGTCTATATTGTGACACGAACGCCTACACACGTTACAGATCTGTCTGAAACCTCTCCAAGCAGCCCAAATCAATTGAAGCTTAGAGAGGACTGGTACTGTGAATATTTCTGCATTGACAGAAAACAGCTTCAAAGCTTTTCTAACCGAACTTTTTGACTTTAGAGAAGATCATCCTATCTCCAAAATCCATAATCTGGAGTTGGTACTGTTTCCAACTCAAAGTTCATCCTTTTGTGAGTATTGGCCCTTTGAGATGCTATTATTCCAATTTCAGCCAAAACTTCCTCATTTGAATCTTTCTCATATTTCAGCCCTCCTCCCCTTCTTTAAGAAGAAGAAATGCATTTTGTGGATCAAGCCATCCTCTGTTCTCAGAGAGAGATTAGCATAATTTTACAGCAGGATTTTCACTGGCTAAGGCTTCTGATCAATTGTGAAATCCCAACTGAAGTGGAGCTTTTCACTTTCTTATCTGTTTGTTTTTTTCTGTATTGTGTTTCTTCTTCTTTCAGAAATGCAATAAATGATTTTAGTGAGATTATAAGATCAGCAGAGAAATGGATAATTCATGAGGATGTATTAGATGACAGAGACGGATTGATTAGGTTATGGTTGTTTTTTTTACTTTGCATGTTATTGTAGCAGACATTCCCTGCAAAATGCAAAGATGAATATAGTATCCACTATTCTGATGACACACGGTCCCATGAGCCTCGTATCGGAGAGAAATGCAGTCAAACAGGCATCAGCAAGAACAAGGTGCACTGAAACTCACATCCCAGGTAGGAGGTAAAGTAGCAAGGAGTACAAGGAAGTGCAATGCCTAAGTCAACACATGAATTAAATATTTTGTCCAGAAACTCTCTGTGCTGACAGAGCACTTTGGTGTTAACAGGTGTATTTTTTTAAGGTCACCTCACTCCAGTCATGCATCCCAGCTCTAGCATTTCTGTTTTTTAGTATTCAGTCACGGGTACTCCTGATGTTTTTACATCAGAATAGCACAGCTTTGATGTGATTTCTTATTTTATACCGTAGACTATAAAAGGTCAAAATAGCTTCCTCTCTTTGTTCTCACTTTGGAAGGGTGCAATGGATCATGCTGAATGCTCGTCTGTCATGTGACATCTCAGGAGATATCTCACTCCGGTCTAATTTTGATGAAACTTAGAGGAGTGATGCATCTTCGTGCTCTGATCTGACGTTTGAAAAATTATATCGATTGGTCTAATGGGTATTTAAAGGTCACATTTTCAAGCTCTTGTTCAGTAGGTGGTACAGCAGTTTCCATCTGAAGATGGCTCAGGAAGGCATTTGGGGGCTGTGTGAAAGTGTTATATTTAAACCAAAATTCAAAAGCCATAATCACCAGTGCATTGTGTAGTTTTTACATAATCTGAAGGATAGGGCTGGGTACCAAACAGACAATTTGATTTAAACAACACTTTGGAATCACAAACTTTGTAGTACGTCAGGTATTTGATGTGCTCTGACTTGGGGAATTTATATTCTTGTTAGTCAGTTAGTACCCCACTTTGATTCACACTGAAATGTTTAAAAAGATGGATTATTAGATACAAGCAAAACACAGTACAGTAAATACAAACATGGAAACATTACATTCATTGAACAGATGAACTGTACAGACCACAAGGTTAATATTTGTTGTTGAGTGATATGTGTTCGCTGGATTGCAATGAAAGTTGGTACAAACATTTATTTGTACCTGCAAGATGACTTTCTTCTAGAACAAGATCAAGGCCCAGTTCTGTTTATCCAATACCTTAGTTTAGGGATAAAGGTAATGACATTTCCATCAGCCTCAGCCACACTTTGAATTTAGATCTTAGCACATTGTGCTAAACTAAGATGAGTAAACAAAAAGGTAAACATTAGCATGCTGACATTAAAGTTTTACTTTGTTAGGGGTCACTTAGAAATGTTGTTTTTGCAGGAAAAGCTTATTTTCTAATTTCAAAGTGATGAGAAATACAGTGAAAACATTAGTTTTGTAAATGACTGTTCTGCCCATTAGAAAAGGCTTGTGCTGTTAGCGCAGCTGAAAACATTCTTTCGTGGAAATCAAGCCAATTTCTTAGTGATCTCCGTGCACATTTACTGCCACGCAGAACTGCTCTTGTGGCTGTAGACGCTTCGTCTTTACCAACATTGTATGAGTGGAACTTGTAATGAAATATAGATGTTATGCAAGATAAAGCTAAAATATATGTGGAAGAAATTTGAAAGGCCTTGCTAAGCCATCAGTCAAATTCTGTATTTGCAGTAAATCTAATGATGTCTCTGAACATAATCTTCATCGTACCTTGTGCACTTGTTCTAAAATCATATTGTCATTCCTGTTGCTCGCACAAAATATCTATTAGCTAATTGCACACATTCATGCATGATTGTCCTATATGGATAATGGGCAGTACAGCTGGTGATGAACAAATAGTTATAAGGTTATGTGAAGATTAATGGATTGAACAAATCTTCTACTGTGGCTGCTCCAGTAATCTGGACTCCTGCCACTTTATGCTCAACTCAGATATTTTTAGTTTACAAGATTTTCATATTTTTAAGGATTTTTTTTTTTCACACCCACAAGCCATTTGGGTCATTTAGTTTCCCATTCATTTCCCAAACAGACTGCTTGACTGCTCAACTCTGAAACCAGCAATTTATGTTTGAATGAACACCGACATCTGTTAATAAAGATTACACACCTTACCCAGCGTGCTCTTAATGTCACAGCGGTTTGAGTTGGTTTTCAATCAGTGTTCTACTCTCACACAGCATTAATGTTTCAGGTATCTAGCTGTCAGTTTGAGCACAGAGAAAGATCATAAAAGGAACTGTTTCTGTGCTATTACTCAAGGCTGCTTTGACAGATGACATGATTGACGACCTCTGTCCCTTAACTTCTAATAACCTCTTACACCTCTTGCACATAATGCAGAGCAGTTCTGATCCAGTGTGCGGCCTTTTGTCTTCTGTAATCACTGCATCTTTTTTTTTCTTTCAAAGAGAATTCCACACATGTCCTCATCATCTCCTGCCACACTTCCTCCCAACTGAATAAACTCTCATACTGCGCCACTACTCGCAGAGTTTATCCCCCTCATTCATTATGAAGTGGCATTGTTCGCATAGTCTGCAAAACGAGTGTTTGAATACTACACCGCTTTCACCTTGGGGATTTTGTCCATGCTCCTTAATGCTCGTGATTTATTTTTCCATCTTATTCTATTCAGTATAACTACCTTGTGGTGCAATGCTCTAGTGAACTCCTGCACACTCACCATCTGCCTCTGCAGCTGCAACAATATTGCATTACATACTGCTTCGATGCCTGCAATAAGTAATGCTAAATATTCTGTACTATGTAGCACTGGGCCCTGATTCATTCACTGTTAAGTAATAGACACATTTACGGTGTTGAGCTGCATAGTTTGCATTATGAATTAGAGACTTCAATGATTTACCAGTTATCAGTTCATAGCTGGTTATTGATAATTTAATTGATTAAAAAAAACAATGTACAAGACAAGGAGAAGATATACTGTTTTTTGTTTTTTATTGGGTTGTGTCACCAGGTGGGGTTTTATTCTGCTCAATAATTCAGTTACAGGTGTTTGGTTTTTTTCTGCTTTCTTCTTTGCTCGTTTTGGCCCTACATGGCCCCTCACCCTATTAGACTTCACAGCAGCTGTAGTATAACAGGGTGATTGTGGGTAAACCCAAATGCAGATCAGACACATTTATTGAATTGCTCATCAGGCTGTCATCATTATAGTAGCTCCACTGCCCATCAATACTTTGGATTATTTGTCTTCATCAATAACGTCAAGACAGTTTTCTGCGTTTTAACATCTTCATATAGCCATATAGTAATAAACAATCTATACACATGAATATATATCATTTGAAAACATCATCAGTCATTTGTTTTTGTAAAACTTCATTGCACTGTGTATAATGCAAATCTGTGCATTTCAGAGTTATAGACAGTTCCATATGTCACTGACTGTTGCCTGCTTGATCAGAGACGCCTTCAGATGTCATATGGTTCAAAATGTGTTCTACAGAAGAAGAGTCTATTTGTAGAGGTTGAAGGACACATCTGTGTGTGTGTGTGTGTGTGTGTGTGTGTGTTCATCTGAAGCCCACTCAGAGTTCTCACTGACGACACTGAAGGTCTCTCTTGTTCTCCCCAGTGGCGTTGATTGGGAAACAGCTCCAGGCAACCCCAAGGCTCTGCCTCTTGTTCCTTTAACTTGGGTTTGTTTGTTTGTTTGTTTGTGTGTGCGTGCATGTGTGTGTGTGTGTGTCTGTGTGTGCGCGCGTGTATGTTTGTGTGTGTGTATAAACATACACGTGTACAGATCTCCCACTCAAACAGCTTCATCTTGATTAGCAGCTGCTAACTTTAGATGGGGGGAAAGAATCAGTAGAAGGAAATACAAAGAAGACCTCAGCTTCTGGGATTCTGGCAGAATTCAGAAGTTGATGTAACAATATTGAGCTTCCTAAAAGCAAGAAAGGCGTGAAAGGGAAACAAGAAGAGAAGGCTATAGTTAAAAAAAAAAAAGAAAATGAGAAGGTAGACAAAAAATCTACTTATTGAGAAGGTGGGAAAAGAGAGACAGCTAAAGCGTAAAGACAATTCAGGCGTGTAAAGAAAAGGTGGTCGGTAAGGAAGGAAGGAGAGAAGGACTACACAACGGAGGAAAGGGGAGGATGAGACCAAGGGGAAAAATATGACAAGAATAAATCAGAATGTTAGAATCACTGCCAGGTGTTTGAACTTTGAGAAAGGCAGCATTTGAGGATAAAGTATGAAGGATAAAGGTTTGTTGGAGCCAAGAGGGATTCTCTCTCTCTCTCTCTGTTTCTATCTTTCTCACGTTCCCTCTCTGTCGTTTTCTCTTACTCAGACAGACAGACTGAGCTTTTACCTGGAATTGCTGTGGCGCGCACACACACATGCACAAAGAGTTCAAGGCAGGATGAGACAGCTTTATTATAGGTCTGCAGATTGATCTTGGAAGTGTCCACCAAGGCTATGTGCAATAGAAATGTGGGCGCTTAAATAATGGCAGCTGTGTGAATGATCCGTTCAAGTAAACATGCCTTGTTTGAGCATCTTCCGTCAGAATGAACTATCCTCAGGATTTTTGACTAATGGGTAAACTAGAATATATTATATTAATTAATCGATTCCAAAGCAGGGTATAAGAAATGAAACCTCAAAAACAACATCCATGCCAGCAACATTAGACATCTTATTTATTGCCTAAAGCTTCAGGATAGCTTCATATATTCTTACGTTCTTCAACAGTGATGAAGTAATGGAAGATCGCACAATATTGAATCGATTTAAAACTTACATATCATTCTTCCACCCCGCGTTTACCTTTGATCACATCACACGCACCGCAGCTTCTCCGGCACACACACTTCAATTAGGTTGAAAGAGCGGTGGGAGTTGCAGCAAGTGCGATGAGTCTACGAGTATGGCACTCAGCATAACAAGAGCACGTCTCAAACAATGCTCTTCATCTTTCGATACTCTTTGCGCCCTCGCGAAAGACGCGCATGCACGCTCACAGATCTCAAGAGGGAAGTAGGAAAAGCATTAGAGAGCCGTCTCCATTCACTTTCATCTCTCATCTCTTTTTAATACCTCCTCTTTTCTGGAGTTTTCTCTTTCCGCTCTCGCTCCCTCGGCTGTTATTTTACGAGCTCCAAGTGTGTGTGAAGTTTATTCCCAATCAATCAGTGAATGGTTTGTGGTAAAGTTTGAAAGACCTGATAGCTGCTGTTCACCTTCAACACATGCGGGTACTCTTTGTGTGTGAGTGTGTGTGTTGATCGCGCCAGGTCCATGCTCTTGCCTTGTCTTCTTTCCTCTCTTGCCCTGGCTGCCTCATATCCATTAAGAAGTGCACTGCAGCTCTATTCTTCTTCTAGGTGTCACAGCGCGCTGAGCGTCGGCCTGCCTGCATGCCTGTGTGTGCATCCAGTTTTGCAAAACGGGGTTGGTGTGTGTGTCTATCTGTTCACAGTATGAATGAATGTGTGCGTAAATGTGTCTAAGTGTGGATGTGTGCCCTTCAGACTGCTCACGCTTCATTTGTCTGCTGAATGAGACCAGAATCTCTCACTATTCACTGGAGAATCCTGTTGAATTCTCTCTCCGCTGGGGTACTGCTTCAGTAAGCACTCTTAATGGTAACCCAGAAATGTGTGTGGCATGTGTGCACACATATATCAGAGTATTAAAGTAAATTTGTTCTAAACTTACAAGGTTGTATTTCAGTGTGTTCTCTCTCTGTGTGTGTGTGTGTGTGTGTGTGTGTGTTCATGCTAGGACTTCATGAGTCATTTGGGTCTGTAAAAGTACATCAAAGAGAGTTTAAGGTCAGAAGGGCCTGAGAGAGGGAGATGAGATGGGCAGCGCTCTGGAGTATGGAGAGAAAATACACTAATTTCACCTCTTGCTCTCTTTATTTTTCCTTCAGGCCTCTCGCTACATCTTTCACACTCTAATTTTCTGCCTTCGTCTTTCTTTTCTCATTACCCTTCTTCACGATTCTCTGAACCTCATTTGCCTTTTTCTTTTGTACATAAATACGTCCACACGCACATTTCGTTCGTCATAGTTTGGCCAACACAATCTCTCGTCTAAATGCATCAAGTTCCCCTCTGGGGGTGGCAAAGACAGCTTGCTCCACTCATGCTTGTTTTGGCTATACACTTGTATTGTTCTTTCAGCTTCTACGTGGTCAAAGTAGTCCTCAACTCTTGCTGTGACGTTGCCGGTGTGTTTTTATGCCTAAACAGGACCCGTGCTGCGAAAATTGGCCTGAGTTCAGCACGAGGATAAATGACAGAGAAGGCCTTATAATAACCGCTCATAATGACCTGTGTGTGTATGTTTTTTGCCTGTTTGTATTTGCAAATATGTGTTCACTCTGTGCTTTTTATGTGAGCACTCATCTGTACGTCTGCGTGCGCTTGATAATGATATCTATGAATTATGCATGTAGCGTGATGCTTTTCATTCAATTTCAGCTCTTATTTTCCCCCCAAACAACATTACAGAGGCGGGTCTCTGGGCATTTGGCTGTAAATAAACTCGAACTAATAGACTTTGACTCTGGGCAACATCCGTCTGCAAAGCAGACACCAGGGAGCAAGCTTAACAAAACCGCCTCCGAGTACTGTTCTCAGGTCAGTTCCTGTGCATGACTATTGACTGTCGGGGGCACGGGCGGGGTTAAGGAAAACAGATCTGAAATCAGCATTTTTAGGGCAATTGCTCGTCTGTTACGAAATAAATAAATAAAAACAGCACATGAAATGATACGCTGACAAAAGCTGTGATATCTTTGAATATTTACATGCATAAATATTTACACATATATGAACAAAGGTTTTTGTGCCGTGAGCAGAAATGGTGAAATAAATATAACTGTTTAATTGTGTGTGGGTTGATTGTGTCATCTGAGTATGAGCTTACACATTTTCTACATATAGGGCTTCAGGGATGTGCACTCATGTGTGTCACAGGGGGTCATGTTACGTGTTCTACTTTCTGTGAAGTGCTGGGGGACTTGGGCTGAGGAGGTGTGTTGCCATGCTGTACATGACTGCCCCTGTCTCTGTTGTCTATGATCTGTAACCTTGTCCTCTCATCACTCGTTGCTTGTGACCACACAGTGGCCCCTCGTCCATCCGTCTGCCCCCCCAATCCACCCCCCCACCTATATATATATATATATATATATATATATCTATA
>JAUBNQ010000001.1:21284169-21304553 GCA_032353495.1 Ctenopoma kingsleyae | reverse complement strand
CACCCCCCCACCTATATATATATATATATATATATATATATATATATATATATGTCTCTTCTTCTCTTGTTCTCTTCTCTCTTTATCTGCTTCTCCCTCACTCTCTCTGTCATTGTCCGTCCGTTGTGCTCTATTGCTCATCGAGGGCCCTAAGCTCCCCCTTTTAGTGCCTGGAGCACCCTGCTCTGCACTTTTGACATTGGTGGTGGTGTGTGTGTGTGTGGGGGGGGGGAGGGGGCATTGCGTGCATGTGTCTATATGCATGTTGTGTTTTAGGCCATGTGATGGGAGTTAGTCATATGTTTTAACAGAAGACAATCACCCGCAGCTTTGCTTAAAGCGATGTGAATTACTGCCAAGATGTCACACAATATGTAGATTCCTCTCAGGAAAACAATGTTTATGTGGGATTATTACTGTGAGTGTAATAATGTATTTAGATTGTGAACATAAATCCCTTGTGACTTTTTTGCATCCCACCTGCAATAAATTTAACTGCATGCTCTCTTTGCCCCAAGATATAACTTACCACTTCAGTAACGTTTTATCAGTTTTTGTTATATTGAAAAAAAAAAACAAAAAACACTTAAAGTGTTTGTTCTTTTTCAGAACATTATTTGAAACAAATAATTAAAATGAAAATTTAATTTACAAGATTACCAAGACTGAAACTCTGTGAAGCTCCACCATAGCCAAACATTACCAAGCTAACATGCCTTAAATTACAATACTAATATAGGGCCCTGTGAAATCTGTTTAGTTTTTTCCTAAATTCCGTTTTTTCCATTTTTATTCTTCTGAATTCCGTGTTTTACATTATAATCATATTTATTCATCTAATATGTGTCTAATTATGTAGTGGATGAGGAAACAAGCACCAGGCAATAGAAAAAAGTTATTCAACTTCAACACAGTGTGGGGGTTCAGCAGAACACTTACTGCTTTGCTAATGCATTTCAGTATTTATCTATAAACAACAAAAAACATTATTTTTTGTGCCAAACAAAGAACCTTATGTATTTCACATTAAATAAAGAAACTGTCTTCCTTTTGTAAAATAAAAGTGCTTCACATTTGATATCAACATAAAAAATGTATCAAATAAATAAACATTGGTAACAAGTGACGTGACGTCTTGTTTCAGCTGATTTGTTTGTATGACCAAGACTTTGCTGGAGTGAGCAGCTCACGCTACTTTTTGTCTCTGTTTCTGATGTGAATCTTTGGCTGTAAGTGCTCGTTACGTGTTCTTGCGGGTCCAGGCTATCACTGGTAAAACTTACAAAAGAGTTGTTCTCTCGATTCAAAAAAATCGTTTGTATTGTTCTGCTCTAAACTTAGCACTAAGTGTTGAATAGCTTTGGTGTTTCAGTGAGCCTCTTTACCATAGCTTACTGCTGACTTTTTTCCTCTGTGTGTGTCTGTGTGGAAAGCTGCAGGGGACTGCAGCAGACAAAACTCATTAGAAACTATTGTTTTGCTTTGCCCGCACACCGATATCAGCGAATTCTACGACATTCCGGGTTTAACAACAGATTCCATTTTATTTGTTGAATTCCGCAATTCCGTCCGCGTTTTCCACATTGCGGAAATCATAGGGCATTATTAATATACAGTAGTAAAGTTTTAAAGCTGTAATGGTATCCATGTTTACCGTCATAGTTTGGCAAGTTAACTAACAGTTGCTAATCAGCACTGAATATGTCGTGAATTCAAATAGTTTTGCAGGAATTTGGTCAAAAACCAAAGTACTGAAGAAGTTAAAGTTTTTGACCTGAAACTAATGAAAAGATTGATGGGTGAAAAGATATTTTAGTGAAAAAGATAAAGTGTTATCCATACGGTGGCAGTAGACGAAAGACTCATCCTCAAAGAACATAAATATGTATAGAAAATCGCATCACAGTTGTTGATATAGATATTTCACCAAAGTGGTGGACTGATCAACATTACCATACGTGAGGTCATGCTGCAAGCATGTATAAATATGGGGTTGATTCTGTGACATTTAGCTATAAAACTTTAACCAGTATAGTGTCCTCCTTTTCTTTTTTCTAATCCAGAACTGAAAGAAAACAAAAAGTAGAATCCTTAATAATGCCAAACTCTGACCTCAATACTATATGTGCAGTAATAAGAACAGCATAATTACAGTGTGTGCTGTAGATAGTGACCATTTATGAACCTACTCTACAAATACAAAAAAGGCGCTTGGTTTCTGTAACTAAGCTAGATACAACAGAGAAAGAATGAAATTTTAATGAATAATTTATCTGAGCTCACTGCAACAAGAATATTAAGGCAGAGAAAGTTGTAATGTTTTGTTTTTCTTGTTCTATTTAATCACAGGTCAAAACACAATGATATATTTTTGTCTCATGCAAAGTACATATATGTGTGGAGGAACAGTACTACTAGCAGGGTGTAATTATTCCCCCCATACTGTAAATGTTCAAACATGACTATGAGCTGCTGAGTATTTGAACCGTGTGTTTATGTGCAGTTACACGAAAGGAGCAACAAACTCCCTTGAGCAAGCAACACTGGGAGCCAGCTCTAAGCATTTTTAAAACAGGAAGGTTTGAAGTCTGGTCTGAAACATGGGTGTCTGCCTCATGAACCAGAACTGGGAGCTGGTTTCATAATGGCTAAAGGCTAAAGGTGAAGCAGAGGAGATTCTGGGCATTCATTCCGAGTATAATGTTCACTTAATTATTAAAAAAAAAATTGAAAATCAAATAAAAAAAATAATTATAGTTTGTTTTAGGATGATGCCAATTTTTACCATTTAACATTTTAGTGCGACTGCACAGGGGTGGACTCAGTTTATTCTGAACATGTGGGCGTTTGGCTACTAAATGCTCTGCACATGTAGAGTTGGTTTATCATTGCTTTTTTAGCTGACTACAGCATCTTTTGTGGCTCAAAATAGGATCAATGAGAGCAGTGAATCAAAACTAGACTCAACCAATAAAATGGCCCTACTAATATCAGATGATATTAGATTTTCACAGATTTATTGGCTCTGGACTATACCATATGTCAGCTGAAAATAAATAAATAAATCTAGCTGAAAGAAACAGTGCAGCTAATTTTTTGTGGGTTCATCACTATGAGCGACCACAGTACACACACTTTAAGATTTTACAGGAGAAAGTAGCAAAAATATTTATGTAGGATTTGATACTGGCCGATGAAGATTAATTACATTTTGACAAATTATCACTTGATTTGAGTTAATGGATCATAATTTAACTCCAACAGCAGCAGAATATATGATAGTAGGAACTTCCTGCATCTCACCTTTCTTCTGAAAAGTGGTTTTAGTAATTGAATGGGTAAGTCAATTTTTCCCCAGTAAGGAGACACAGTAATGTTTCCAGCTGAACTATAAATGATCATCTTTGCCTCTAATCAGCTCCCTTGCACTCTCCTTCCGAATTTGTACCAGCAAAACGAATGGATGGAGGAAAAAAATATTGTAGATGAGGAATGATTTGTGTAGGGAGCTCTTTCTGAGATCCTTTTCTTTTTCAGGTGTCCGAAATATCCTGACAATGATATGTAATTCAGGAAGTGTTATGAGTCACTGTCAGCCCTAAGGGTTACGCTATTATGGCTCCCAAGTGAAAAACTGCTCTCACAATGTTATTCTGCCCCTGAACAATATGCATAATACCCACAGTAAGCCATTTCATTAATTTTGAATTGTTTTTGGAATAGAATGGTATTGCTTAGAGAGCCTTACCAAAGCAAATAGGGTAAGGTGCTATTACATTCTCTGCATATAAAACATTACCACAGGTAAAACTGTTCAGATTTGTGAAAACTGCTGCATGTAAAAAATAAAAACAAAGCTGACAAATTCTGTCCTAATTTTGATTGTTTTTTAATGCCTCCCCTCATACGACAGCCATAACCATCCAGTTAGACCTAAGGAGAAACCGAAGTGAAAAGATTTTGGTGGTCCAAAGTCGAAGGTCAAGGGAACTTTGACCTCATATCTGTCCCTTGGGAATGCAATATTACAGGAACAACTTCAGGGGTTTTATTTAAATCTGGAAAAAATGTCCACTTTGAATCAAGGATGAACTGATTAGAATATTCAGATAGACATGCTTGTAAACTGCTAGTTAACTGCTTGGCAGACGCATACAGCCGCAAGATGGTACTTCCGTTTTCTTCTTTCAGCCTTGTATCTCTTCTAATGAAAGCTCAATGACCATATGGAGCAAAAACTTGACCTATACACACATCATTCCCTGAATCTCTTAACGATACTTAACTCTTCTGCATTCGTACATCTTGTATTCCACTCACGCTACCCCATCTAGCAGATTAGAGACCCAAGTACATCCCCATTCCAATATTGATGCTATCGATCATGCCTTAACTACAACAGCCAATAAAAAGGGGAGAAAGTATTCCAGAAAGCTTTCCATTTAACTTTATTTGCAGGGAAAACTGTTCTGGTTCATTTGTCAGGATCAAGTTGAAAGACAAGAGAAAGCACCAGGGAGATCCATAAAGAGACTTAAAGTTTCCTTTGAGGTTTTTATAAACCATAAAGCGTGTAGCTGAATCTTCTTATGACGCCAGTGAGTGGCAGAATCTTGCAGCATCAATCAAAATATTGAATCTGCATTAAATCCAGACGTTCCTCTTGCTGACATCTATTTTTGAAAATACATATTCCGTGGTTAAAGAATCAGTTGAAAATCGAGGGGAAAAAAACAGGAACGTGAAATGACTAAAAATGAGACATGATGGAATTGAGCTAGGAGAGGAAATGCTGGTCAGTTTATTAATGTTAATGGTGCATACATACAATATATGCATATGAATTCCCCCTTCAATCTGTGGGCCAAGTCAGATTGATAAAAATAAAAATAACTGATACTTTATTTAATACCCTTGTGGACAGTCAGCTGCATTTAAGGCATCCAGGGACACTTCGACATGTGGCCACGAATCAGGGGAACCGGGAGTCAAACCCACCAACCTTGATGTTAGTAGATGAGTGCCGTACCAACTTAGCCACGTTCGCATCGATTATAGACCATCAAAAGGTTACCTTTTTCCACCTTCAAATGATTGATCCACTTCTATTAATTCATAACTGCACCACTTTTTTTAGTGCATACATCTTCATAAACAATTGTTAGGGCACTGAGTTCAGTTTGCTATTAGCCAACTGCCTTTTTTGGTGCTTATGTCACTGCATATTTTACCCTAATTTTTTTTATTTTTTCCATATTTAAGTTCTAATTGGATTTTTGCAGGGTAAGTAGGCTAAGTGGGGCTTTGCAGGCTGAACTGCTGATTTGCATTTATACATACTGAAAATTAGCTTGTACATTTTCAGTCTATCAGTACCCCTTGAATGCTCTGGAGAACCTGTTTAAAAGTTAAACTACCTTCTTTGTGGTCAAAGATCTAGCCTTATGAAATACAACTAGTGATACAAGTCTGCCCATAATATTCACTCACATGCCACATGTTCTTATGATGGTATTTAAGTGCCACATAAAATAAAGTTTGTATATGTAAAAAAATGTGAGAATAAAGTCAAAAGATTTTGTGCATAAATAAATATACAAAAATGAAATGGTTGCTAAAGTTGCGCTATATCAACAGCAATATTGTTTACATAATCCACCGATCAAGTAATGCTTTGCTGCCTCATTCTGTTTTCTTCAGTAGCCTTTTAAGTAGGAGAAACACTACTTCTGCTAACATGTACTGTATGTGAACTTTAGCTAGATAGGAAATTATTATGAGGAGGAATTATATCATTTTTAACAACTAAAACATAGCCACAAGTCTATGATGCATGCCATGCATAGAAATCTCTGATTGACTACAAGGGAGAGCCCAAAATTGCATTGAGCACCCGGGTAACGGCTTGCGTTGAGTGTGGTGTTGAGACCTACATGCTCCATAGAGCATTTTTTAGTTATCTCCACTATGTCCTAGCAAAATTGAAAAGGTCTGTGCATCTGCCTGTGTGAGCGTGACTCCACAGAACTTGATATCCAGCTAAAGCTATCAAGACAACAAGGTGATTTATATGAGATCAAAGGCAAGTGGTGTTAATTACATAAAGTTATGGTTGATCCCCAACAGTGTTCTAACCTGTCAAAATGATGGACAGCCTCAAGATTTTTCAATCATTGTTAAAAATATTCTGCTAATGACTGGGTTACACAACCTCTGGGTGTCACACTGGTTCCCTGTTACCACAGAAATTCAGCATTTTGTGTGTATTGGTGCATGAATAAATGTTCAGTGTCCAGTTTCTGGACACAGGTGCACATGGGTGGGGACAAACTACTTTTTTTCCATTTTAGTGACCAGGAAATGACCAGAGCTGGCACAGGAGCTTCTGGAAATGGGTTTGGAGCATGATGAATATATTGCACTCATCTGCCAACATGCAAATTGCCAGCACTCTGAATAGGCTGCAATTAGAGCATAATGTCCCATAATGGTGAATTCACTGTTGAGGACAATGTAAGGCCTGTCGCCATATTTTATGAGTAATGATACACTGAACTGTTTTCAAAGACAATGAGACCTGTGCACAGACAATTCATGTTCTACTACAATAAAATATTTATTGGTTCTTTAATTGTATTACCTTATTAGCTAAAGCAATTAAAGATGTTGCATGTGTGCAGTCAGAGCCAGCCATGTCCAGTAAATACACATTAATGTCAGCACTATTAGAGTAATAGCTTGTTCAAGCAATGCACTGTGCACTGCCCAAACTGTCAACCCACCATAAATATCCAGTGTGCATGATATAATGACATAATTTGATTACCCGTAATTACTCATTTTCCAAGTTGTAACAGTCCCAGGATTCTATACTTTTAGGAGGATACTGGTGGTTAAAGGTTAAATCTTATTTGGGTTCTGTGATGTATGCTAGAAAGAGAAAGTGAAAGTGTCCTTGTGGTATTAACCAATGCATTTTCAGCATGTAACTGTCTATATCAGGATAGAATAGATGACAGGACTAGTGTCCTTAAAGGACTTGTCCTTTTACTAACACATCTACTCAACAGGTAAAACATAGTCTTTTGAAATCACAGAACACTGTGATTCAGTGTGTGTTTCGACACCTGTTGTGGTATCATGGCTCAAGTTTCTTTTTCTCATGCTGATCCCTGTCCATCATAATATTAAAATCACCAAGTTGTGTTATTGTAGTTCATTGTTGTAGGCACCTATCTAGACTGTATATACAGTAGGGGTGTGACGAGACGCTTTTCCCACGAGACGAGACGATACACGAGACTGGGTTCACGAGAACGAGACAAGACTTTTAGACGTGAGGAACGTAATGTCCCTGGTGCTGGTGTTTACTTGTTATCAGCTTGACAAGGATGACAAGTTAGCGTTAGCTCGTTAATAAAAGTAGTAAAGCAGGGGTGGTATAGTTACTTTGCACTTTGCATTGCAAGACTAAATATACGTTTTTATTCACTCGCCTTTTTTGGACCATTCATTTTTCAATCTGTTGTCATGTATAGCTACACTGAGAGAGATAGAGAGAGTGCGAGTGTGTGCGTCTGCAGTGTAGTGTAGAGAACAAGTTCTGACATTCAAACAAATCCTGCTAAATTTTCTGATTTGTATTGTTCTGGCAGCTCAGGTGGCACTTTATTTAAAAAAAAAAGTCTATATATTTCGCAGATGTTTCTAAAGATTTTAGTTTTTGAATAAAGGGTTGGAAATGAATGCTTTTCTTGTTTTTTGTTTATTATCCGATTCTACGATTACGATCTACGAATAATCGACAGATTAATCGATTATTAAAGTAATCGTTAGTTGCAGCCCTAGTTTAAATGATGATTTCATTCATTAAAGCAAAAAAAAGCTAGACCTGCCTGGCCCTGTGTGGAAAAAGTAATTCCCCTTCCACCCCCTGCCTAAATCACGAATGAACTGTGGTTAACCACATTTTTTTAATATGAGTGAAATTTCACTAGCTACACGCAGGCCTGATAGTGCAAGACCTGTTGAATGAAGAAATCACTTAAATAGAAGCTGTCTGACAAAGTGAAGCACTCTGAAGGCCAACACACACTGGCCGTGGCTCAAATTTTTTTCAATCAGTTTGTGTAATATTTCCACCCTACAGAATGGTGATAAGCTGATATTAAGAAAATGAAACCATGTACTTATATGCTTTTAGTACATTTTCCTTGTTATTTGTGTTTCTTAATTCCTAAAATTAAATAACATATTTCTACAGTCTGCGTTACACTGGGTCAAACTTTTTTTAACGAGGGCCAGATTTGATAATGTCAAGAGCCCCGAGGCCAATGGTTAGGGAGCACGGAGGGTGTCATATTATATTTATTAAATAAATCACAAAATATATATTTAAAATTGACATTTTTAAAATAAAATTGGAAATAAATTTATTAAATAAATAAATGTGTCAAAAATCATATGATCATATGATTTTTTACAGTAGGATTTAAATAGATGCACTGTTTTCATTGTCAAAATTATCAATTTAAATGGCATTGTAAACAAATCTAACCCTCACAGAAAACCAGTAAATGCAAATACTTTACTACCAAAGCCAGGACACAAACCCCGGAACTCCAGCGTGACAGCACAACTCTCTACTAGCTGAGCTAATATAGATTACAGATGTCATGGTGCATATAGCGGATTTTAAGATATGATGTGTGCGCGTGATTGTTTGCTGCTGGCTGGTCTGATATGGTCCGAGATGCCAGGGCCAATTTTTTTTATTCCAGTCCCTCCCAGCTGTTAATGGCCCAGGGGCCGGACTTTAAACATGCCTGCCCTAAATTGTTCATGTGAATGTGAGCGTGTATGGTTGTTTGTCTTTATATGTTGGCCTTGTGATACACTGGCGACCTAACCAGCTTGTACCCAGCCTCTCACCCGACGACAGCTGGGATAGGCTTCAGCATCCCTGCAACCCTTATGAGGAAAAGTAGTTAGGAAAATGAATGAATGGATTTCTACAGTCTGGTCTTATTAACATCTCACACAAAATAAGAGGAAGTCTCAAAGCCTCATTCATAAAAATATATATACATCCAAGCTATATCTGCACACATGGTGACATCTGAACATCAACCATTCTCCACATTTGAGCAACAATATTGATCCATAAACCACAAAGGACAGAATACATTGTTGGCTTTGGAAAGAGCAGCATTCACCAAACACCTTCTTGTTGTTCTTTGCCTCATTCACTTGTTCCTATGTTTTCACATCTCTAAGAAACTGAGATTAAAGCAGGGTCTGCAGAGTATTAGATGAATGAGACTCACCAATATTGTCTCCTCATTGCAGCGTAATCTGAGTTGTTTCATAACATTAATAAGTCACTAATGTTTTGTTTGTAGCTTCCAGCTGTGTTTAGAATAATTTCCTGTGAGTTTGTAGACGTCACACAAGATATCCAAATGAAACATCTCCACGGTGAGAACTTCTGTGCACATTTCTGGTGTCGCAACATCGGTAACATCATTAATTATTCATGATTATTCAGGATCGGTCAGAACAGTAAATTATATTGTACTTTGTCCTCATGTGCTGCAGGAGGGATGTCTGCATATTTACATATGCACAATAACAGCGGCAAAAGTACAGAAACGTATTTCATTAATGAGAGAAGTAATTAAAGTCTGATGGAGGGGGCGTTTCAGTCCAGAAAGTGAATGCCATCAACGCTGGGTGAATAGAACAGTTTCTAATCACAGAAAGCTGACGCATGTCAAGTGTGTGTTCTCTCATTAAAAACAATGTGCGCGAATGGTTTGACGCGTGTGAGACGCTTCCAGTGTGTGTGTTGGGCATAAAAGTTCTAGAAAAGCATCATATCATATCACGATTTAAAGAAATTTGAGAACAGAAACAAAGTAATTGATATGCAACAGTCTGGAAAAGGTTACAAATCCATTTCTAAGGCTTTGAAACTCCAGCAAACCAGTGAGAGCCATTATCCACAAATGGGGAAAACTTTATTACTCCCAAGAGCACAAAAGCAACTCATCCTGGAGCTCATAAAAGAACCCAAAACAACATCTAAAGAACAGCAGGCCTCACTTGCCTCAAAAAGAAAGAGACTAGGTAAAAAGGGCATTTGTAGGAGAGTTCCAAGGTGAAAGCCACTACTTGCCATAATTGATGAACCCTGAATTCTGCACTCTACCAGAAAAGGAGAATGTCCAGCATAGGTACGTGCGCTGGGTTATGCAACAGGACAGTGATCTGCAACACACCAGCAAGTCCACTTCTGGCTGGCTAAAAAAACTAAATTATGGTTTTGGAGTGGCTTAGTCAAAGTCCCAGACTTAAATCTGATTGAAATGCTGTAGCATGATCTTAAGCAGGCCATTCATGCTTGAAAACCCTCCAATGTGGCTAAATTAAACAATCCTGCAAAGAAGAGTGGGCAAAAATTCCTTCACAGTGATGTGCCAGATATCACCAATGCTTGATTGCAGTTGTTGCCACCAAGGGTGATAAAACCAATCATTAACTTTAGGGGGGACTACTTTTTCTCATATGGCAATAAAAAATCAGGAATGGGGCAAATGCTTTTTCACAGCACTGTAGACGTCAGGCTTGCAGGATGATTTGTCCCAGATGTGCAAAACACTCACATAACTCAGTTGCATATAAAATGCTAAACAACAGAAAGATAATGCAGTCGGCTGCATTCTAACAACAAAAAGTTCATAAGAACTGAGCTAGTTAAAGAAAAACTGTCCTCTTTCCTTCACCCGATACATAACCATGTTTAATATTTTTTGCCCACACCTGCAAATGAAATTAATAAATATTTTGCCCATTACAAATTATTTTTGCAAGCTGTTATAGTTCATTAACATGTGTCTAGTTGTCTTGTCTGTTTGATCACATGTTCACAGACACTGCACTGAGCAGAGTGCATCAGTCAGGCAACACAACTGAGTCAACTGTGCCAAAGTTTGATTAGTTTGCCCATATTAACATTGATGGGTCCACACTGTCCCTGCAAACACCAAGGTTTTGTTATTCAAGGGTTGTTTAATCCTGTACCCTTTGTCTCTTTGGAGGAATGAGCAGGAGTACTTTCAAATTTACTTTTCCAGATCCCCCATTTACACTGTTTTTGTAATGTCAGTGTTTTCCTCAATAAATTTTGCTGCAGCCTTTCTCCTTTTACTAGTTTGTTAGGTTTTCTCATGTTCTCGTACAGTGTATGTTTTTTTTTTTTTTTTTAAAGAAATTTGGTTTTGCTTCTCATAAAAAGATGGTAACTCAGATGGAAGCCCCAAGTGCATATTTGTATTGCCTAACGAAAACAGAGTAGATTTTCCTATCAGTTTCTATGTTCTGAAATCTGCATCAGTTAGCATTACCCTCCTCCTGTTGTATTGCTACGCATCGCCCATTTATATAATATTACGTGTTCTTGATTCGCTATCAATATGTATAGTTATTCCATACACCTGAATGGTGCAGCTCAGACACATCCTTAGTGATGAACCCAGGATCATAGGGTGTTTTGGGTCTGAGATCACCAGACACCCTCTCTTGGGCGACCCAGCCAGGGGTAATCAGTCCCCGACTTGTGTCCGAGCAGCGTTACACCACGGTTCTGCCCTCTTGATCCACAGCCACATTGAGGCTTTCTCCGCGACCTCACTGATGGTGGCTTTTGTCTCCTGCATCCCTCTGCTCCCAAGGAGCCTGAGTGCTCGGTGCAGGGATTGCCCCAGGAAACCCCGGCAGCCCACCCCAAAGGGCTCAAACCGGGCCCTCCAGCCATTCTCCCTGCAGGACTCCACCAGCTCCAGGTATTTGGCCTTCCCAGGGGACCATGAGTTCCAGCAGCACGACTTACTTTGTGGAGTCAGATGTTAAAACCAGGTCTGGCCTCAGTGCCGTCTTTGCAATGTGCTCTGGAAACTTCAGCTTCCTCCCCAGGGCTACCTTCAGTTTCCAGTCGCATGCTGAAGCTAGCAGCCTGGTGGAAACCTTGTGCTCTGCTTGTGGCTTCTCTCCTGCCCTGATGAAGATGATGTTGTGCTTCACTGGGGGTTGATGTTTGCTTTGCTGAGTTCCTGTGCAGATGGTGTCAGCCATTGCCCTCAGGACCTGGTCATGACACCAGGTGTACCTCCCTTCTCCCAGGCCCTTAGGGCACCAGCTCAGGACGTGCTCCAGGGTGCCTATTGCTGGACACAGTGGGCACGCAGGTGTTTCTACTAGACCCCAACAGTACAGATTGGACGGACTTGGGAGTACATCATACACAGACTGGATCAAGAACTTGAGTCTGGCTGGTTCTGACTTTCACAGTTCTGTCCAAGTGATCTTAATGAACTTAATGAAACTAAGGGTAGATATGCAAGTCATGAAAGCCGGTTTCTTTTAAAAGTAGAGTCGGTTTCACATGCAGGTCCAGCCAGCTTCTGATTAGGTGTTTCTAGCTGGTGAGAATACAGTAAATTAAAATTTGCCTCAAAAACATAACTGATAAATATTTTAAGTCCAAACAATGTAAGAGGAAAAGAAAAACCTAATCTGAAGACATTTACCCAATGCTCTACTTGCATAACTGGCTTTGTAGTAGAAATGTGTGGTTGTAAGTGAGACACTAAATATAAAACAATGACACATCAAGACATTGTTCAACAACAACAGAAACTGTAGTGAACCTTCAATTTTCAGGCTAAGATGAAAATTCAGATTTGAATAACAAAAGCATTTAGATCTTCTTGCTTTGTTTCCAATCATAGTTGTCTCTCCTTTTGTGTCTGCATTTTTGCATTCTTGTGATATTTTGATATTGCTACCAGTGGCATTAGAGAATTCCAAATTTTAATAAATACAGATGCAGATATTTATTTTATTTTATTTATTTATTGGACATATCTCATATGGTCTCCTGTCATTTCTCACAGTGGTATTCACTGACTCTCACTGACCGGCACTTCCTCACTTAACATTCACGGGACAGTGATTTGATACTTATTTTTAAAAGTGAGCAGGGATTGGCAGTCCATCTATTATACCAGGCTGGTATTTAGTGAGACTATCTGAGAAGGTCAGCTGAAGGTCTTAGTTTTGTATTAGTGTTGTCAGTCTTGAGGCTAAATCATATATTACTATTAGTGGGTTTATACTACCGTAACTAGCTATATGACAAGAGAGCTCACATATTTGCAGTTGTAAACAGTATAGTGTTTCACTCTGAGAGTATTATTTTATTTCTGTCGTTACATTTGACATGATACCTTTTTTTTCAACTTCTCACCTTTTGTCAGCCTCTTTTCACCTCTCATGGTGTACACTCCATGTCATCGCCTTAACCACTCTCTCCCGACCCCAACAGCTGCATATGCTCATCTCTTTTTCTCACTTTCTTATGCTCGCCATTTTTTTTAACAAGGCTGATTCTTATCCTGCATCTCAATGATGACAGCTCCTCCCCTGCGCCAACAGCATGCAGAGAAATCATAATCTACAGCACTCTATCATTTGCTTTGGACTTCACAGAATTTTCCTCTCTGTAAATTAGACTACTATCATCAGAGATAGATCTCTGCTGTAACCATTTGGTGCATAATAGTCATTCACATGTGAGAATTCATTCCCACCTTCTCTTCTGTACAGCCATTTTTTTTTTTTCGTATAACAAAATGTAGTAACAGGATCAATAAAAATAGCTATTTATAACATGTACTCTAGTTCCCACTCAATCTAAGGAAATACAGCAACAAATTAAGGCTTTTTCAAGGAAACAAATATGCTTACAAAAACATTCTTATACTTAGAATACATTCTTCTTCAATATAACAAAAATGATAACCAACATAATAATAATATAAAAATAATAAATGAATTCATATACTCCCTATGTTAATTTTTTTATTTACATCCACTGCTGATTACATGAGTGTATTTATTAATGACATCATTGCTGTAAAAAAAAAAAGCTTTTAAAGAAGACCTTGACTACTATGTGCTTTGACTTGAGTACGGTGCTTTGTGCTTTGACTTGAGTACGGTAAACACCTTCACAGTATTTGAAAGCAGAATACAGCAAGAGAACCTGTTCAGCAAAGAACAGAACAGAAGCATCAGCTGTGAAGAATCACAGAAAATATATATACCAATCCAATATATAAAATACACTGCTCAAAAACACTTTGAAAACACATCAGATCTCAATTGGAAAAAAATCAAGCTGAATATCCATACTGATATGGAATGGGTAATGTGTTAGGAACAAAAGGATGTCACATATTTTGATGAAAATGAAAATTATCGACCTACAGAGGGCTTAATTAGAAGTCACCAAGAAATTTAAACTGAAAAACTGATGAGGCAGGTTAGTCCATTTTGCTGAAATGTAATTGCAGCAACTCAAAATGGTACTCAGTAGTTTGTATGGTCCCCGTGTGCTTGTATGCATGCCTGACAATGTCGGGGCATGCTCCTTATGAGATGATAAGATAAGAGATAAACCTTTATTAGTCTCACAGGTGGGGAAATTTGATGCATGATGTCCTGGGGTATCTCCTCCCAGATCCTGATCAGGGCATCACTGAGCTCCTGGTCACTCTGAGGTGCAACCTGGCAGCGTCGGATGGACCTAAACACGATGTCCCAGAGATGTTCTATTGGATTTAGGTCAGGCGAGGCCAGTCAATGGTATCAATTCCTTCATCCTCCAGGAACTGCCTGTATACTCTTGCCACATGAGGCTGGGCATTATCATGCACCAGGAGGAACCCAGGACCCACTGCACCAGCGAAGGGTCTAACAATGGGTCTAAGGATTTCATCCCAATACCTAATGGCAGTGAGGGTGCCAACGTCTATCATGTACAGGTCTGTGTGTCCCTCCAAGGATATGCCTCCATAGAGAAACACTGGCCCACCATCAAACCAATCATTCTGAACAGTGTTGAACGTTATGCTGCCTGCAACATCTCCAGACCCTTTCAAGTCCATCACCTGAGTTCATAGTGAACCTGCTCTCATCTGTGAAAAGCACAGGACGCCAGTGCCGGAACTGCCAATTCTGGTGTCCTCTGGCAAATGCCAGTCGAGCTCCACGGTGTCGGGCAGTGAGCACAGTGCCCACTAGAGGACATGGGGTCCTCAGGCCACCCTCATGAAGTCTTTTTCTAATGGTTTGGTCAGAGACATAAATGCCAGTGGCCCTCTGGAGGTCACTTTGTAGGGCTCTGGCAGTACTCCTCTTGTTCCTCCTTGCACAAACAAGCAGATACCAGTCCTGCTGACTTTTGACTACCCATACTCTTGAGACTGTGCTGGGAGACACAGCAAACCTTCTGGCAATGGCACGTATTGATATGCCATCCTGGTGGAGTTGGACTACCTGTGCCAGTGGTAGCCTCATGCTACCAGTAGTGACACTGACCCTAGTCAAATGCAAAACTACTGATAAACAGTCAAAAAAGATGAGCATGGAAAAATTGTCTGTGGCCTCCACCTGCAGAAGTATTCCTGTTTTTGAGGTTGTCTCATTGTTGTCCCCTTTAGTGCACCTGTTGTTAATTTCATTAACACCAAAACAACTGACATTGATTAACAACCCCCTCTGCTACTTAACTGACCACATCAATATCCAAGACGTTTAACTGACTTGATACTATACTCTGATTAAAAAGTGTTCCTTTAATTTTTTTGAGCAGTGTATATGTATATACTTGATGGTTTTGTATGTTACAACATATCCTGTATCACACCTTCATGTCCAGTTCTAAAAGTTGTTGTTCGATCATTATTGCTACTCATCAGCATTCTCTAATACACAAAGCCCCCTGACATTCACTGAATATCTCCAGGAGTTCTCTTTATTTCATGACATATTTAAAAGCTTCTCCAATATTGAGATCTGTCAAGGTCATATTGTTGTGCTAGCCCAAACAATTGTGTTCTATCTCTTCTTTGTAAGTCCCCCAATTAGGAATACCTTTCACAATCCACTCCTTCCACTTGAAGGACATTCAGTCTTTCCATAACTTTAGCTTGAGACAAATACTTTCTGTCTCAATTAAAACCAGATCAATGTTTATAATATTTGTGATTTTTCCTCAACGCATCCTGGAGGTGCAAAATAATTGGGTGAGATTTTTCCCTCTCTCTGGATTTGGTGGATAGACACTGTAATTAACATGTAGATTGTTCTATTGAATGCCAAGGAGGAGCCCTCCCAGCAGGTTGTGTGCAAGGTGTCTCAAGCTGTAAGCATAATAATAAAATAATTATTTTGGTATCCTATCACCCCATTTTTTATAGGGCTGTGTCAGAAATATGTTATTTCAATGTGACATTTTAATAGTAATAGTAATTTAATAATTTAATTTCCTCTGCCTCATCTCATTTTCAGGTTGTAACCACAGTTTTAAGCATTTATTTTAAGCATTTTGACTGCTTCTAAAAACTGATTTCAATTGAATTTGAGTTATTTATAACTGATGTTACTTTCAGATGCTAGAAGGTAAAACTCTATAGACTAGATCAGAGGTTTGAATAGTTTCAGATTTGATGAACGCATTAAATACTGAAGTCTAATTCATTTGAAGTTCTATAGTAACTTGGCCATGATACAACCTTAAGATATAATCAAAAGTAATTAAGTATTAGCATTATTTGCAGTTTCCCTGTTTTCTGCATACTGTTGGCCATGAAATGTGATCTGTTCTTCTTCTGAAGCCACAAACATCAACAAACACAATATTCCTAAGCCAGTAAAATACATACAATACAACCCCTAATTCATCTAACACCAATCCAATCTCACTCCAATCCTTATTTTTTTTTCTTATTTTTACTTCATTGAGGAGTATCTTATTGTTCCTTTGGAATGACCTACGCTGGGTGTCCACTACTGTAGAGAGTAGCCATAGTACCAAATTATGTGCATTTATAGACGATATGTCAACAATATGGGAACAGCACAGTGACACACAACATTCTTGTTTCATTGAGGCCAAGTAATGCCATTACTTTTACATCACTGTGTATGTTTAATGGTTGTGTTCAATAAAGACATGAAGGGTCATAACTGCTTGTTGTTTATCAGCTTGGAAATACTATGTTTATTGAAATTTGTGACTTTGGTGAACATTAGATTACATTTCATGAGCAATTTATGCAGAAAACCAGAAAATTACAAACAGTGCTGTAACTGCTGTAAAATAACTAGTCTATTAAAGTCTTCTAGCATCAATGGAGACATGGTGAGGTCTGTTCCCACTTGGATTAGATAAGCTGTTGACGTGAGTCACTTAAACTGAGAAAATCTTGAATCACTGTGATTGACCAAATTAATAAATGCTTTTTGTTCAAGTTCTTTCCACTTCCTTGCAATTCACTATATTTGCTGGAGCCTCTACTGTCCTTCAAGTTCAGATAAGAAATAAGGTTTGGAAAAGTTGTTTTATTTCCCACACCGCACACATACCCCACAGCTGGTACACAAACATACAAACATACAGAAATATTCACTCTCTCCAGCCTCCCACTCTCATCTCTGAAGATGAAATATATTGAGTTGGTGGTACAGACAGTCCCACTTGATAAGCGCCTCAGTCATGCAGAAAAACATCTTCCACATTCTCATAATGTAGACAAAATGCCATTTACATGATCCATCGCCTCAAGATAATGTCTCCCTTTGTGGGTTTGGAGGTATCTCTCTCTCTGTGTGTGTGTCTGTGTGTCTGTGTCTGTGTCTTCTAAAGGAAAGTACTCCTGTTTTTTCTACGGGTGGTTTAAAAAAAAAATCTGTTAGAAAATGTACATTACTAAAAAAGATCACATCAGGGCCAATTCAAGAAACTGCTAAACAAACATATTTTGTATCATGATAACCCATTTCCGATTTCGCCACTTAAAATGGTTTCACGAAAATTTTATTTTTTGCTTCTAGCATACCACAATTTGTTATCAGTCAATAATAGTGAGCATTATTAAAAACTAAGTATTTTTAACAAGTCAATAGAAAGACTGTGTAACTTCTCCAAATGCAGCGGGCATATTTTGTTTTGTTATTACTGCACTCTTTATTTCATGAACAATTTATCTCTGACCCTGACATTGGTTTTTACAGCAGCAGAGCACGTCTGGCGTAACAGAATGTAACTCCTGCGACACCTGATAAATTGCTCATTTAAGATGAGTTTGAATGTACATTCCTCTCTACCATAATGCTCAGCATCTTCAACAAGCTAAAAGTGATGTCGGTCACTGTTGGTGGAGGGTTGGAATTCCACTCTGCCATGACTAAGAGGGTGATAGAAACTTTCACATATGTCAGCGAACTAAATTTAGTACCAGGAAAAGAAAAGGTCTTTGGGGTTGACCTCCGCTCCAGAACCAGGCAGGTGTGAGAACACCTCTCAGGCAGATCACACATGTCTGCCTGCACTGAGGCATGGTGAGAAAATGGCTGACAGTCGATTGCAGCTGCAATGTGCAAGGCAGGAGTAAAAATGTGAAGTTAGATCAATGTGGTTTGACAAGGGAGTTGAACACAGTCAGTTTTAATGTATAGTTTTTATTTTTTAAAGTTTGCATTGTTTTCTTTGAATCTCCACCCTGTCTGTCTCTTTTGGTCTCTCTCTATGTTGGAATGTTTCCATGTCGCACTCTTCCTACGTCTCTCTCTCCCATTTTCTGTCACACAAAAGACAGAATGTACAGTTTATGTAATAACCATTTCAAGAGGGCACATTGGGAACAAAAGAAATGACGATCATCAGATAGTGATTATCTTCACAGCTACTCATTCACGGGATAAAGCTAATACATAATGCAAACCCCTCATCTACCCTGACCGTCAATGGCCTCCCTCATCCATTATAAGCCCAATATGTATTTCTCAGCTAAAAGGTGATCGAAGACGTGATGGGGCTGAGGCGCCTGGAAATAAATGCAACTTTGACCCACATCTCCAAACCATCCCCCTAAATTAGAAATCCATACTTCATTTCTTGGGCAAGAATCCTTGTTTCTGTGAGGCCGAAGGCTGACGTGGGCAGCAGTGATAGGCACTCAGTCAGTGTTCAGACGGGCTCATGCTTTTTATGCCATTGTGCTAACTGGTGGAAAAGTTGGGATGATCGAGGAGGAATGAGAAGAGGGAAGGGTGACCTTTAGATAATCATCTCAGGGTTGGTTTTTTTTGTGGGAGAAGAAGAATTAAGTTTGACTTTCTTGTCTAAGGGGAATAGATTTCAGACCAAAGTACCCAAAGGTAAAGGTCCACAAGTTTAGTTTACTGTATATGTGACAAAAAGAGAGAATCTGTCTTTGTTTGTGTGCTGGATTTGGTAGTTCAAGATTGATGAAAGTTGATGTATGACTTCACATTTGAAATTGATGCTGTTTCAAGGGACCGTCTTCCATTTTAAAGGTTCTGAAAAGTATGAAATATCAGTATCTTCTTTTTAGCCTATGACAAAGACAGAGACATCAAGGCTTGTGTTGCCAATTATCAGCCATGAGATACAAATGTGTCACTAGCTAGTCAAATTGGTCTCTCTTTCTTTCCTGGGGTCCACACTGAAAACAACATTATGACACAACTGAAAATGTCATTGCATTGCATCATTAGACAAACTCCACACTACACGAAATCAGACAGTGCTACACAGAAAGCAACATCACAACAACCAACTCCATTGAACAAATCAATATATACACTATCCTAACAAGTCAAATAATATACTGTATTATAACACTGTTTGATTGACATTGATGATTGTACAATTATAAATGTAACACAAAGAGTGTGACATTTTGCTTTTTGGCTGACAGAAGAGAATATTATTATATCAAGAAATAGTATAATGTAATGTCGTAAAACAATGACTTTTCCTTAGTGTATGGATTAAGCGATGCTAACCAGTTGTAGCCTGGTTAGCACCTTAACCATGCCTCATGCAGATGGTGACACTCATTTCTCAACTTTAAGCCACATGTAGGAATAAACAATACAATAGATTATAATTTACCCTGTTCATTAAAATGGACACTACCCTTGTCTCTTGGCAACAGTGGTAAACAGCTGCACTGTCATACACCAAATAATACATACCACAAATAAGAACCACCAGTATGAAAGCAGAGCAACATGGGTAAAGAGAATGAGGTAATCAAATTAAGTTTTGGGCAAAGCCAGTTTAACAGTGTCAGAGGAGTCCCCCCCCCCCCCCCTTGTTTAATGAACAGTTCTGTTTTTTTCCAGCCATTTTCCAGCCACTAAGCATAAAAAATTACATTACCGTATTTTTCGGACCATAAGGCGCATTTAAAAGCCTATATTTTTCTCAAAAATCAACAGTGCGCCTTATA
>JAUBNQ010000001.1:21256688-21274775 GCA_032353495.1 Ctenopoma kingsleyae | reverse complement strand
GGTGGTAGTCTCATGCTTTGGGGATGCTTTTCTTCAGCTGGAACTGGGGCTTTAGTCAAGGTTGAGGGAAATATAAAGAACTCTAAATACCAGTCACTTTTGACCCAAAATCTTGGTATGGAGTAGGCCAGGAACTAGTACCAAAGTCGAGAAATTGGTACTAGAAGAAAAATTATATAATATCCAACCCTCCACATGCACCATCCCACTAATAACTAACTCTATAGCCTAAAAATACTTTCGGCAAAAACTTTTTTCTGATCTGTCGGTATTAACATTGTTGTGACTTGCTGGATACTTAATTTACTTACTTACTGTAGAACTGCAATATTGTGAAAGTCCTTTAAAGGAGGTGTGTTTTAACTTAAAAATCCCTTTAAAACTGTAATGCACTGATAGATCACACATGGTTTTTTGAGCTAAAAATGTTATGGGATAATTCTTTGAATTATCAGTTGAACCTCTATATCCATATCCTCTATGTAAATACATTTCTGTTTCCTGCATTGTTGCTGAAAGTCGCTGAAATTGTGCTGATGCTGAAATATCCAATATGGACATGATCTCGAGGGATGCTAGATTGGGTTTTCCTCGAGTACACTTGGGTCCAATAAAAAGAAATATCCTTTCAGAGGACACATGCTACACTACATGAGTTATAAAAAGAGTCGCGTGAATGCTGATTTTCAACAGTAATCAATTATGCTGACCATCAAAGATTCAGACAGAGTTTAAAGAGTCTTCACAAAATGCTTCCTTTCTCTGCACACTCACAAAAAGAAAAATACTAAAATTGAGAGAAACAAATGAGGGAGGTCTTGCCAAGTCCGACAGGCTGGGAAGGCAAGCTAATTAGCCCATGGCGCTTGGAAGCTAAAGTGCTCATTGACAATCACAGGACTGCTCTCAGGGTGTATATAGCTGTTAGGCTGAGAGACGAGGGTTGGCCAAAAGCACTGATCACTGTGGTCACTGTGATTAACCAGTAGCCTACAGCTGTTTGACAAGCAGCATTACAGGACAAATCTTTGCATAAATTATTTGACTCTTTAAGTACTGATGAAGTACGTCTTAACAATGTCTGTGTACGTCTAACTAGATTAGACAGGGCATTGGAAAATTACCAAGAATACATTAAAATAACCGCAACCATGACAAATATAGATGTTAATGAAATGTGGGAAAACTGGATATGGTTTCCTATAACTGCTATTAAGCTTTAGTTTTATGTTGAGTACAGGCCACATGAATATGCTTCTCAACATTGGGTGTGTCTGTACACTAGGCTTTAATTCAGTTTTTAAGCTTCTAGCAATTCTCTTCACAAAAATGCAGGTGTAAATTATACTGGGAACAGGTCACAATTTAGTAGTTTAAACATTTTCATGAGGTGTTTAATTAAAAAGAAAAGTTGACTGAATTAATCTAAAGCATATAAATGTTATCCACCCCTAAATGTATTATCCACAAGAAAGAAACAAGATAAGAAGATAAATGATTCATTTTTTTATCTTAACACCACTGCTGAAACAAACAGTAGATGAAAGCTACAACTCCTGGTTGTACATGACATGAATATTAAACCCCACTATTGCAACATATTTAGTAAAGTATTTCAAGACACCTTACCTTGCTTTATTAACGTTGTTGTATATTGTACCAAAATCTGTGATGGTATGTAAGTACTAAGATTTTCAGGTATAAATGGATTCTTTTGTTCACAAAACCTTTTCAAAATATCTATGATGTGCTTTCAAATAATTTATCAAAGTATTAATCACAAAACCAGTCCCTGACCTACCAGATTTATCTTGAAATGCTTTTAGCACTATAGGGTACCACTGGATTAATATACTGTATTGTTAAAAGTAGCTCCTTGACCAAAACAGGAGCAATTTTAATAATAATACTTATAATACTTTGGTACTCAAAGCTGCAATTTGCAACTTAAGCTAGCACAAGCATGAGACACAGAATCAATCCACCCTGCTCCACCCAGTCCTCCCTCTAACTGGTCTGCTTTGTTCCATCCGCTACACTCTAACATGCTCTTCACAGCCGTTCAGGTATTACTCATTATCAAATCACAGTAAATAGCAAGCGACAAAAGTTACAAATTAAGCAGAATTCATTTAAATTCCATGGTTGGGAAGGTAGCACCTCACTTAAGAATTTTTAGAAGCAAATGTATCTGCATTGCTGTCTGCAACTCAATTACACACTATATACAGTATTTTTATTGTACCAGTGTCATCATCATCATTGTCATTTTTTCTTCTACTGTATTGTTTGCATGTAAACTGTTTATGTAATGGCTCTTGCCCCACTGCAATTTCCCTTTGTGATTAATATCTATCAATCTATCCACTTATTCATGTATCCTTCCTTCCGTTCTTAAGAGCAGCACTGTCCTAGCTATTTCTCATATTGTAAAGAAAATCATTCACTTATAAATTTTAATAACAAATAAAGCTTTAATGTGGATGAATCACACCTGAATGTAGTCTCAATATAGAGTGTCTGAAATGTCAGGTGTGAATAATGTGTATAACAACCAATTACAAGAGTTCAGAGCAGGAAAACATCATCAGTGTCAACCCTTACCACAATGGTGATCACTCTGATAGCAACAATGGGAACAGAATAGCGGTGAAAACAATGAAGTGGGAGAAAATGTAAAAGAAGAATAAGAGCAATCAAGAAACAAGAAAAAAAAGACGGCTAGAATGGATGGTTTGTGTGTGTACTTGTGCATTTTGTGTATGTCTGCCTTACAAACCCTGTTTATTTAGGCCAGTCATATGAGTCTGATGCATTGCTCACAATTCTATATTAAGTGCAGAGGTTCATCAGGCTCATTTTTATCTTTCTGTAAGAGCTATACACAGCATGTTTTGTCAAACTCATCAGTACCGGACTATTCATCCTAGTGAGTGTAATTGAGGTGCTGAGGTATTGCTGTCTAACAGCTAACAGCAGCACCTCTCCAACCCCCCTCCTCAACAGAAATGGACTTAGAAAAATCTGAATCATACATCCAATCTTGTACACTAACGATAGATTTACGCAATTACCCTTGTCACATATCGCTTCTCAGCTGGGGTGGGGGCATGGGGTACGTGTAGGCAGGCCCTACAAGATCCCCATCTGGATGAAAATACACCTTTCTTTTAAATGAACGGCTTTACAAGCACAAAAAAGCCATCAGAGTCCTCACACCTCTGCTACCCTCTGGCAATGTAATCACTTTGTGCATTGGATATTGCATTTATTTTTTAATATTTCACTCTCCCCCGTCTGTTCATCTCTCTTTCTACCATAGCTTGCTCCCCTGCATGCATTCCATTTTCATTCTCACTCTAAATGGCATTTCTTCTCCAGAAATTATATATCACCCAGGCTGTCCCTTATTATTTCAACCCAGAAGTGAGGACTCCAGTTACCACTCTCTCCTCTCTTTCTCTTATTCCCTCATTTCCCTCTCTAACCCTTCTCTTTATCCCTCTAATCTACATTCTTACCTCACCCATCCCTCTCATTCTCACCTCAGAAGCCTCACCTCTGCTCCTGCCTCACCTATCGCTTGCATTAAATCAAATGGAACACATTAAAAATGGCACGTGCAGCAGACAATGGCTTTTATGATTGCCTGCCGTGTTCCACCTGGTTGTGCTGCACAGTCCCATAAAATGCCATTTGTATCACCTCATTTCTTAGGGTCTTACTACACAGACGAAACAGAGAAAGGAGACTGAGAAGAGATACTGACTGAGCAGAGATAGAGGAGGTTGAGCATAGAGAGAGGATGAAGGAGAGAATGAAAAAGGCGTGATACTTTAACAGAGAGGAGAAGGAAAAGTTGAATAATAAGATGAATTTAAAAAGGAAATAGAATGTAAAGTCAGAGTAAAATGAGAGCAGAGATGTGGGAAAAAATGAATAAAAACAACTGCAAGAGTGATCGAGCAGGACTGAGGAGGCAAGACAAGTGAGAAATTAAGGTAAAAAAATGGAGGGTGGGAGAGGAAAGAACTGGTAGAGAATGAGAGAAGGGGATAAACGAATGAATGGGAACAGTGAGAGGGGTGGAATGGAAAGAAATAAGTGTGAGTAGGAGGGAAGGACAAGAGATGAAAAGAGGAGGTGAAAAGAGGGTGAGAACATGATATTGGTGGGAAAGCGATAGACAGTAAGAGAAAGGCAGAAAGCTGTACTCCGACTGAGATTACCCCAGAAAGCCCTGACACTATTCAAATAAGAACAAGCTGCCGGGACAACTACATGGATTTAAAGCAATAAGAAATATATAGCAATCCAGGGAGAAAGAGAGAGGCCTGATGAGGGCACATCTCTCGCTCTCCCTCGTCTCCTGCCTTCCTCCCTCTCCATTAGTACAGTGAGCATATTGGGCTTATTAAATTCTAATTGTCTGTAATGGCCGCCCAGGCTCTCTGAGGCACTATGTGACAGGGTGAGAGTGAACGGAGGTATTTGTTTTGCTAATTGGAAACCGTTCAGCTCACTTAAGTGTTCGGCTGTTTGCCGCTGCTGAGGGAGCAGCTGATAAAAACCAGGCTGAACAATAGATAGATGGATAGATAGCATGGCCACCATGGACAGAGAGAGACAGAGAGAGAGAGATGGGGTGGAGTAGCGAGCAGGGTGGGAGGGCAGAGTGTAAGATCACCTTGGGGGTATTTACCGGTGAGAAGGAATATGAAAAATCAATGAGGACATAATGAGCTTCATTTAGAAAGTTGTCAGACACTAGCACGGGCCTGTTTAGCATGCTGAATCCACTGTGTGAAACAAAAGCTGTTTACCCAACACACCCCATATAGCTGGCTGTATGCTAGGTGTCTAGAAACATTCAGAGGCTGAGATTGTATTCGAGCAGCCTCATACAGAAATGATATAAACATATATTTATGATTTAGTCATTTCTGAATACTACCCAGTCTGTATATCAATGTTTATTTCCCTCTATGTGCTGGAATTCCCTGACCCCCTCTCTCCCTTCCACGTCCTTGCAGCGTCCTTATACACAGCATGCCTCAGAAAGCCATTTAGAGTTCTTTACATGTTCTGTGTACCTCCTACCCACCCTCTTCCCTTTCCCCTTCCTCCCTACGGCAATATAAGCAGTGGAAAGAGCAGAAGGTGCGAAGAGGTGCAAAAAGCTTCTACCGTGTTTCCATATGGCCTTGCTTCCGCTGAGCTCTGCACACACTCTAACACATGCTGAAAACAGACATCCAGGTAAACATGCACACAAACTGGATTCCAAGTCAAACCAAGGCAAACCTTCCTCAGAAAACAGCACCTAAACAAACCTTTGTGTTCTTGTATAGGAAAAAATGTGTAATGAAATGACTTTTGAATAATTTGCCATTTCTTGCGGAAAGGTGAGATTGATAGCATTGGTATATTCCCCCCATTCAGACTGAAGCTTGAGCCAACAGAATGTCAGCTTAGCTTAGCATCCAGAACATAAACGGTAAATTAGTTTGCTTGGCTCCCTTCAAAGACATCAAAATGTGACTAGCAGAAATGGTAGAGAAGTAAATTTACTCCAATATTTTTGAATACTGCTGAGGTATTTGTACCTTTAGAAAGACTTTTTAATCCTATTCAAGCAGCAATCTACCACTATGTCTTAAGTTCAGTAAATCTGACCCAAGTTTTCTTGGCCCAGATCTCGATCTCTTGAACCCCTCAATATTTGGTATCTACCAAAGCTAAGTCTGATCCATTACTTATTTACATACAGTAAAAGTTCATTACATACATACGTGTGCCATCCCAGGGTCATCTAGAGTGAAACCTTCTAACTCCACTGAATTTTCCGGTACCATAGTACCATTTAGTTGACATTAGACTAAACATTGGCTTTATAGAGTGAAGCATCTTTTATTCCAAACTCTCATGGCTATGTAAAGATGCTGGCTACAGAGAGCACTTTTGTCATGAACATTCAGTTGACATTTGTGAGCTAAAGCAACCTGCTACTTGAGACATTTGTCATTATATTGAACACAACTGCACAAATGGTATAGAATGTTTCGTGCACTCCCACATTTGCTAATTGCATATTATTAAAACTAGGGATAAATTCAAATACCCATGGATTGCATGTCATTATCCAGATAACATATCCAGATTACATGTCAACAGCACATGTAAATGGCCCTTTAGAGATGCAGGTTGTATAAGACAAAGACAAAGCTACATGTATCCTCTTGTTTGTCTTTATGCTAAGCTAAGCTACTGGCTGCTGTATTCCAACTTTAAAAGTGAAAACACGATCATGGTATTGAAAACAAATCAAGAAAACAAATACGTTTATTTTACAAAATGCCAAAACTGTCCCTTTACAATCTTTCTCCATCCATTTATTTGCGTTGTATGTAATGTTGCCAGGTTTTGGTCTTTTATTTGGAGCGTAATTTAGCTTCAGCAATATATTTTTTTTGTTGTTCTTGGCAGCCAATGAGTCAATCATGGCAGTCAACTGAAATGTTTTCTCCCTGTGGATTTGTGACAAATACCCCCTCACCGGCTTATGTGGGTGTCCCATTAGAAATAAACAGAAGTGCTTTTGGCTGCCTTGTCTCCTTTCCCCTGGTGTCTTTTTAAGTGCTGCCGTGTTATTTTTACATCGCCGTGTGTCAAGATGGATAGGTCCTGTATGACTGTCTGTTTGGAGACATAGAGGCAGGTCCCATAGCGATTTGTCTCAGCGATTGTTGAAGTGGGTGTGAAGATCAAAGTGTCTGTGGGACGTGTGTGCATTTCTATGTTTCATGCTTGTTTGTTTTGTATGTGTTCATGCTCTAGCTTTTTACATGTGCCACTACATGAGCAGGTCCTTCTGTGTATCTGAGCATAAGCATTTATGTTCAGGAAAGGTTAGCCTGTTAAATGAAAAAGCATTGGAGACTAGGCAGTTGTACAGCAATGCCAAATCCTCAGTGAATAAATGTGGATCAAATAGAATTAGCTGTGGAAAATATATGTTTGAATCAAAGAAACTGGAATACTGTGATAACATATGGTGAGTTTTGCAGTGAACTCATCAATGGATATCTCCAGAGATGCTAAACTATATTTGCTAAAGAAGTAACATATGCCAAATGGTATATTTGTAGGAATGCACAAAAAGGCTGATAACAAAATAGAAAGCTAGAAAGCTTGGATGATTAAAAAACAAAAAAACACAGACACATGCATGATGGAGTCAGCTTTAAGTATAAACATCACATAATAGTCTCGTAATGTTAGTCATAAAATTCCGAAGGTCCGTTTCATTTCCTTTCAGTCACAGTTTGTGGCTTTTATCTGCAAATGGAGTTTGTTCAGTTGTCATGGAGATAGTTAGGTGTTATCGCATCATTAGAATAGGGGATTTCGGTCGTGTGACATAATTCTGAAGGTGGGCTGTTAAAATTGCCTGACATTACTGGCATTGTTAACTTTGACATCTTCCAAATCTTTGTTTGCTTTTCCTTTGCATGCATGTTTTTCAGTGCAAGCAAAGGAGAGTCTGCATTTCATAGCCATCATTAGATGCAGAGTTTACAGAGGAAAATGGACTAATGATGGGTCCATGTTCCAAACCGTATGGAGGGCAGTGTATGTAAATAACAAGTTTTGGTAATTTTAATTATATTTACTATTAAACCCACCCAAATTATAGTCCCCTCCAAAAGTACTAGAACAATACGGCCAACTGTGTTGGTTATACACAGACAACAGTGTATTTCAGAATTTCAGCATGTATTTCATGGTATCTACTCCTTTAACAACAAAGAATATCGCACCTTTTAGATGATCTAATTACTTGTTTCACATAACTGCATGAAGCCTGGTATACTTTGATATCATCACATTGTCAGTTTCTTCTTTTGATATGCTTTTTCAAGCTTTTACTGCAGCCTCCAGTTGTACCTTTAGTCTTCACTTCTGTAGGTGATATGCATGTTCAGTGGGGTTAAGGTCTGGTGACTGACTTGGTCAGTCTAAAACCTTCCACATTTTCCCTCTCATTAAGTCCTACATTGAGTTGGTAGTGTGTTCTTGTTGGATCACTCTTCTACTGTTTGGTGAAGCAGCCTGTTGCCTTTCTTTGTAATTTAGCAGACAAAACGTTTGCTGCTACCATCACGACTTTCGTAAAGATTAGACAGCCTGTTCCAGAAGCAACCATGCAAACTCAAACAAGAGCTAATGTATGAACATGGTAAAAAAGTGCCAATCATTGATTGAGCTGACTGAACGGATCATTATGTAACTAAAAGATGTGAATGAGAGTGCTGTTCACATGCAGGGGTGAGCGTGAGTGGCGAAACGTTTACTCTGTGTCCCCCATGCTCTGACATGTCCTTTCTGATGGCACTGATTGTTGTTTGGGTTTTTTCTTCATATAATTCACAATTATTCTGTTATCAGCTTGTTTTTGTTAACCGGCTTGTTCTGTGTGTTGCTCAGCACACCAGTGATTCATCTAAGTTGATGTATCCTTTAAGAAGAAATAAATTCTTCACAGGTAAAACCCAAGTCTAAAACAAAGTAGTCATTTAGAACTATTGATGACCAGAACACACCTGGCTAAGAGTCGGATGTTCCAATATTTTTCCTCACTTAAGATTTGAATTATCTGATGAAAGATGATACGTTCTATGTTGTGTAATTTATCACCATCAAGTAAAAGCTTTTTCCTCAAATTCATCTATAGATTTATACTAAAATACCTTCAGTGTACAACAAACAATGATTTGGCCTTGCCATTATAATACTTTTGGAGTGGACTGGAAGTGAAATAACAAATATTCTAAGGTGCTCAGTTACCTAGTCTTTTTTTTCCTCAAGGTCCCTGGCAAACTTGGGGTGTATTTCAGAGATCAACGCATTATGCACACAGCTTAAAGTGCCCATTGGATGTCACCATTTTAAACTCAAATTGAAATAAACCCAAATTGAAACATTTTTGAAGAGAAGTCGATCTTGCTCTCTTGTATGCACTTTCTTATTGAATTCTGTATATTTGCATAAAGGCCCATCTCGGTACACTTATTACAAGCTTGCTTTGTCCCTATACAGTAAGTACATTGAAATGCCCATCACAATTTCTCCCGAGATGAACCTTTTAAATTCCTCTTTTAGGCCAGCCAAGGTTTTGAAATGCAAAAGTATTTGAACTTCAATGATAAAAAAAAAAACAACACACATTTGACTGCAAATACAGTATTTCATGCTTTTACTTTTACTTTATGATCATCAACACTGCTGTATTATGGTGATGGACAAATCAGTTGATCCTTGTAGCACTAATTCATGACTCTTATTTTCCATTAACCACTATTACAAGCGCTAAAGGTCATTATGCATTTTGTGATGTTATATAAGGTATATAGCATTGTGATCGGTAATTTGCAATAGTAGTGCCAAATCTTGAGAGTTTTTGCATGCTGGCTGAAAGTGGTTTCAATCTGGCCAGTACATTTTGTTTTTGAGTTTTTTTCAAAATGCTATAGACTGTAATGTCAGGCTGTATGAAGTCCATGACTGGCCATCCATACTGGTCTCCTGTACATACAGCGTCCCTCCCACACTCTCAGATTAGCTGCCAGCTAGCCTGAGAGTGTTTCTCCAAGAATATCAACCACTGCGGGAGCACTCAAACCAGCACCAACCACAGCAATGCTAACACTAGCCGCTTTGGAGATACACCACACCTCCGCACAAATGCCTGAAACAGCATGAGATGTTCTGTTCATAACTGCCATGGCAATGCTTAGCACTAGCCAGCAGCACTAGCATTAACTGCTCCAGAGATACACCAACCTCTGCACAAAGTCTGTGTATCTCCGGCATGGCAGCGCTTAGCCAGCAGCACTAGCATTAGGAGCGGCCAGCCTAAGTACCCGTTCAGACATTTCTCGCAGAAAGTGTTTTTTCGGCTGTGAATGAGAACTTTGTTTACTCTACAGACCAGAAACAGACTTCAAGCGATATTTTTTATCTGTTCACAACACTTCATGGAGGACTGGTTTCGCAACCTGCACTGGTAGCCTACCAGTTTCTGGTACTGTTTAGTCTGTGTTCCAGCTGGGCTTAGTTTGCCCCCCAGAAATCTTCCACAAGCTGGCCGATCAGAACAGAGTTGGCGGGAGGAAGAGCTCAAATGAGCCGTTTCAGTCTGAAGACCAGAGAAGCTGTGGCATAAATACACATTATAACATGGATTTGCACTTTTTAAACTTGAAAATGATACATTAACTTTAAGTAGAGTTTTACCACCCATGCCCCCACACCTGCACCCTGATTCTCTCCTGTTCTCTGGCTCTTGTACATCTGCATATGTGTGTCCTGTCAGCAGCTGAGACAAAATACACTTTATCGCTACACACTGACTTGGTAATCCCCAATTAGACACAATAATACTATTTAGTGAGCAGCTGTCCCCACAGACACCCATGACACACATAAACACGAACGCATGGACACAAATGGACACGCACATGAACACGCATGGTAGCGTGCTTACACACACAAACACATAATCACATATGGTCCTAGCCTGCATGCTCTGATAGAGCATTTTAGCTGCCTCAACAGATGCCTGCTGGATAATCTAGGTGCCATAATGTGATATTCTGCCAGTCAGCGTTTGTGTGTGTGTGAGTTTATTAGTGTGTTTGTGTACTCTTGTCTACCAAGATGTTGGCTAAAAACACTACTCATGTTATTTCATTTCCTCTCCTGCTCTGTCTTTTCTTACTCACTTTATCTATTTGTTTGTTTGCTTTCGTTTTGTTTTTTACTTCTATCTTCACCTTTTCCTCATCTCTCATTTGCACACTTTCCTTTGTCTGTCTGGAAGTCACCCATGCCTTCCTTCCACAGCCTCTGCTCTGTGTCTCTCAGCAGCACATGTGCTGGTCTAATGTCCTGTCCAGAAAAGTCCTCAGTGATTATTGTTCCCAATTAGTTATGTCAAATCCAATTTCTGTTCACATTGTTTTATATTGTCCTCATGGCAGACACTTTCAGGAACCAAATTTGAAAAGAGAATTGCATAAAAACAAAGAATATTTATTATATTGTATAAATTGGAGTGAGCAAACCACTGGGGCTGCACAATTAATAGAAACGAAATCGCAATTGCGATATCAGTCTGTGCGATTACATGAACACAAAATGCTGCGATTTATATTCTGAGTACGTGGGTTGAAGCGACAATCAATTATCTCTCATTCACTCCAGGTTTACCAGCTGACTAACGTGAGACTGGCTGCTCAGTTTGTTAGCTTAAAAAACAGTTGTATAACATATTTTCTGTAATCTATTAACTCTACCGATGGCCAGATGAAGCCTGTGTCCACTTATTTAGCTCGACTGTTTTAATAATGTTGGTACTGTTAACGACCTGATGCTCCTCACACAGCCTCTCTCACCCTAGGGCCCTGTGATTTCCGCAATGCAGAAAACGCGGACGGAATTGCGGAATTCAACAAAAGTTATAACGTAAAACATGGAATTCAGAAGAATAAAAATGGCAAAAACGAAATTTAGGAAAAAATAAAACAGATTTCATAGGGCCCTACTCACCCCTGCCGCCATCGGCAGGGATGCCTTTACTGGCAAACACCTGTTTGCTCTCCAGTCAAGTATGGCGTTTACAAGCGTCTTTTCATTTCAGACTCCTCATCAACATATTTCACAGTTAAACTAATGTATGGTTCAGTCGCCCTGACCACATCAACAGCGGCCCAGGTGGTCACATGGTGGGCATGGATGTCGAGTTGGGCGATGGTGAACTGTAGCTAAAAAATAGCAACTTACAAGCCGAATAAAACAAATCAAAACACGATAACACGTGTGTGTGTCACACCCAGTGGTGTAGTCTAGCGTATACGCAGGTATACGGTGTGCATCTACTTGTTCAGTCAGAACAGCGCATTCTCACTTCTCCATCCACCTGATCCGTTATGTTGCGCACGCATGAGCTGACTTTATTTTCTACTTTGCTGTGGTCAGACGTAGAAATCATAACTGGCTGTGGCTCAGGAGGTAGAGCAGTCGCCTGCCAATCGTAGGATCGGGGGTTTGATTCCCATCTCCTCCAGTCATATGTCGAAGTGTCCTTGGGCAAAACACTGAACTCCAAGCGCTTTGAGTACCAGTATAGGTAGAAAAGCACTATGTAAGTGCAGATCATTTACCATAATGTATTTATCATTATCCGTATTCATAAAAGTAAGAATAAGGAAACATGAGAAGTGACCGATGCTGTTTGAACTGCAGCAGCAGTGGAGCGTCGAGACTTTTACTTTTATTAACGTGCCTCCAAAACCAAACAGTATTACACAGTATTATAACAACCCAGCAGCTAAAGCAGGACACATTAACTCTGCAGAGTAATGATGCAGGTCTCAGGATGTCTGTATCATTAACAGCTGAAAAAATCCTTTCACATCCTTCTCTCCATGCAGGTATCTTTATAACAGTTCTAATAATCATGAATGAGGTCTGTCTAGGACCAGTAATATTATAAGATAATTATATTATTACTGTTTTTAACATAATATTGTGACACACTGGTCTCACTATCACATTAGATCTTAGTAAAGTTAGTAAAAAATGCACAGGACATAATGATGTACTTGAACCTGCATCTCTGTGGCTTATGTTAATTTTACATCCTTACTCACTGAAGTACATCTGAAAATGTGTAAATTCTTCTATAGTATGAAGTAAACTATGTGTTTACTGTAATTTTGCAAGCAAGTGCCCTTTATCATATCGTAATTGCAATATTGATCTGAATAATCGCAATATGACTTTTTTCCCAAATCGTGCAGCCCTACAAACCACCAATACCCAGTTTACTAAATTGTCATGAGAGGGGGGAAAAAGCTTCTTTGAGTTATTTCTTTTGTCTGTTAAATTTGCATTTGACACTTCCTACTGGTTTCCTACCACAGTGCCATAATGCACATTAATCTAGTTCTTAAAGCAACCTCCTTTTCTTTTCTTTAAAGTTCATGTCTCCTTCTGTTGAATTGTCACAGTCTTTCTTGTTATATTGAACCCCCAGCTGCGCTTCTTCTCTATGTTCTTAATTTTTGAGTGAGCAAGTGAGTAATTGCACAGTCACTAATTCATTTCTGAGTTGGATCAGGTGTTGTTCATAGTGTCAGACCTTGTTGTGTGACAAATTGCTAAAGATGCTAATGTATGTAGCCAGAGGAAAACAGAGCATGCATTTGAGAGTGTGCAGACGCGATTGATTTTTTTTAAAAATTTTACATCAGTGATGCATTGAAAAAATGGGGTCTTGATCTTACTCATCTGTATGCGGTAATGTGCGCTAATGAGCCAGAGCTGGCATCAAAGAAAGTTTTATAATATAACAATGGTTCTCTTTCCATGTGTGCAAATAATTGATGTTTGAGTGAATATATTGTGTCACCTGATCATATTTTTATCCTAGGCTCGCCATAACATGCACCATAATTTTACAGAAACATGATTGAGGCTTCAACAATTATTTACATAATGCGTGATTGTGATTCTTATTTTCACAGTTAATCACTTAATTGTTTGAACTGCATCATGTCAGAAAATAATGAAAACTCCCATCATAACATCCTTAATCCCAATCATTGTCTCATCATCAATCATGTCTGATTAACTACACAAAATTGTGGTACATGTGAAGACACGTGGCATTATTCATTCACTGCATATATACTGTAGGGCTCTGATTATACTGTAAACACATTTGAGTTTAAGTACATCTAAGTTCTCATTTCACTCACATCGAGGGTAGCTACTTGTTAAAAGTAATATATTACGTATTACTCTACCACTGTTAATATAAAGTAGTGAGTTACAGTGTCCTATTCACAAAGCCTGAAGACAAAGCAACAAAGCAAAGCAACTTTTTTATTGAGACAAAGCAGCTTATTTTATAAACATTGGGCTATCTAGCTAATAACTCTCCCCTTTGCTGGTTAGTCAGAATGTGGATAATGAACCTTCTTACTGCTGGGATTGGCTGTACATCCTCCACTGAGCTATAAGCTGCCTCATGAACACACTGTTTCTGGTGATGGTATGGTTTGCTGCTCTGCATCTACTTGTTGCATGTAGATGTCAGCATTTCTCTTTAGGTGTCCAGCATCCGAGTCTGATTCAATTCGTGTAACGTGTAATAATATCCCTTATTTTCTTAGCTTTCTGCGGTTGCTGAGATCTAGACACACGATAAAGAGACACATAAGACCATCAGACATGTTCTAAAGGTACCATGTGGAAACTGCTATTCCTATTTTTTTCATATCTACCTTTACACATTCCTAATGCCTCCACATCATTTTGCTGATCAGTTGTTGGTGGTATTACACACAAAGAAATGTGACAATATCAGTTGTGGCAACAAAGGCAAAGAATTAAAAAAGTCCTGTTTTTATCTTATAGGAGAGCAATTGTTGGATCAGAGTTGGATCAGGATGAAGCCTTAAATCATCACTTGCAACCGCTAAAAGTAAACTTACATTACAGTTAATATAGTCTATGTCAGAGTTATTAAAATTATCAATAAATGTTCAGCACCTTGGTAAATTGTGCTGCACAATGAACCAATTAGACCTCTAGCCGAGTTACCTAGCTGAGATGTGTCAGGCCTAAACAAGGAAACCACACATGCTGTTGAAAAGGTAAAAATGAAATAACGTGCATAGAGTATGATGTCCTCACAAGAACAGGAAATTGCTGGGAAGTCAGGTCACACACCTGCTGGTGTTACAGCACTGCTCTCCTTCACAGCTGGGCTCTATAGTGCAGCATTTATCTGCATAGGTGAGTAAAAATTAGTTTGTGAGTCTGAAAAATAATGTTGACACGCAAGCAGTGAATGACTCTGAGGTCAGATTCTGGGGTTGTGAAAATGCACTGAACAAATGGCAGCAGACAAAACATTCTGCTAGCAGCTTCTTATTTTTAGCCAGTGTACACCAAGGGATTTACTGGCTAAAATGACAAATGTTAGGTAATTTCACTTGTCACAAATGAATCTTTATTCCTTGTGTAGCTTGTACTCTCTCCAAAGATTGTTTTTAGGGGAAGAGGGTCCACCCTGTAATACTGACAAGTAAACTGATTCCTTCCATAGTTCTGTGGTTACAGAACGGTTTAGTCATGTCCATTTCCATCAACAGCAAAATGTATTAAATATGAAGACACAAAAAATGAAAATGCTTGAATTTTAATTTTTTCATTTTGGTTTCAAGGTTGGAAAAGTGCTTGAATTTTAGATATAGTGCTTGAAACTGCTTGAAAGTGTAAGTGTATTTGTTTCACAACAAATATCTATCTGAATGAATAGTTTGCCGATTAGACAGAGAAATAAAATAAAAAGTCGGGAAGTGTTAAATGAAAACTGCTGTGGTAGGATGCCCTGTGGAAAGTTGAATAAAAATAAATGACCTTAAGGCTGCATGTGTGGCGCCCTGGACATTTATTCTGGTGCATTATGTCCATTAACATTATGACTCTACAGTATATACAGTAAATGTCTTTACTGTGGCCTGGTAGCTCAATGGGATAAGCATCAGACTGGGATGCAGAAGGTGGCAGGATCAAATCCCAGCCCAGACTCCTAGCCCATCCCCCCATACCAGGTGTGTCCTTGAGCAAGACACTCAGCCCTAGCTCCTTGTAAGTTGCTTGGGATAAAAGCTTCTGCCAAGCAAAGTAAAGTAAAAGTACTGCAGGTTGGCATTCAGAAATTTATTACATTTTTCCCAGTGCACTTGCATTTAAGTCTCTCTGTTGCTCTGTGTACCTGGCCTGCACCACTACACTGTCTTCAGAGCGTCTTCCGCTTTCCTTAATTCACCTAATGATATGATCCTAGTGTAGCATTAACGACAGAAGACCAAACACTAAATAAACTTGCCACCAAATGAGAATAATTAATACAATTTATTACATTAAGCATAACACAAACAATGTAAAATCCCTTTTCACAGATTCAGCAGGTAAGTTCATACTCCATTGTTACTTTGCATATGACCGAAAATGTATAGGTATAATAACCTTCTGTGATAAACTGCACACCAAATTGTCACACTATGGAAGCACACAGCACAGCACTTCAATCCACACGTGATTACAAGCAGCAAAACATTAGATTTCGGTCATAACCAGGTTTTCTGACTGTGAATTCCCGCTAGGGGTGAAATAGGGAAGCGGCTACTAAACAAAAGACAAATAAAACAAAAAGAAAATATAGTTAGTCCGCCCTCACAAGACGCACTCCCAGTTAATTTCGTCTAACGGCCACGCAAGGCCGGGTGGACTAACTTAAACAAAAACTATGCAAACAAAATCAAAAGGACAGCAGGAAACAGTGACGATTACCGCAGCCATCACTGAAAAACAAACAAACATTTCTTAATACCATTAAAAGCATCAACTTTAATATGGTCTAAAACCACAATAAAAAAACAGTGATGTTACATCTACCGGCTGCGCAGATATCCCGCACGCACAGTAGTTTTACGTCTCTAACGATCCTTGTTTAAAACATTGTCTGGCCACATTCTCAAGATTCGGCTCTCTCCGACAGGAGTTGGCTCTTCCGGCTCTCTACAAAGCATCGGCTCCTAGAGCCGGCTTGTTCGCGAACGACCCATCACTACAGTGGAAACACAGAGCATGCACGATAGCAGCCAAAACGGCAGATTGCACTAATTTTGGACTGTTCTGTGCTATATTTTGCAGGTGAGGAAAGTGCACAAGCATGATACCCATTTGTATGTTTTAGTCTATCTATCTTTAGAGCCATTTTGTTATGTTTGCATAGTATTTGTGTTTCAAAATAAGACAGCTAAGTAAGAGAAGCTACCAAAGCTAATGTGAGCGCGTGAACCGTGCTAACAGTATGACGGTATGATCGTGACCTAGTGTGACTGTTGCTATTCAAGATGTTTTGTGAAACAAATGTACAGTTGTTAAAAGAGTAATATTGTGTTATTGAGCAGTACATTCCATGTTAGTTAATTATTTTGTTGTCATGATACATCAACAACAGTTAGGTAGTTAACAAGCTTTGTGACTGTTGGATTCATAGACAGTGTGTAATACATACATACATACTGTAAACGGTTAGTAGATTGTCCCTGCGTAGCAGGAAGTGAAGCCAGTGTAAACACAGAGCATTCACGATAGCAGCCAAAATGGCAGCTTGCGCTCATTTTGGACTGTTCTGTGCTATATTTTGGAGTTTGCGGTACGATCATCCAATATATCAAGTTGACACCTGAAAACACGTCTCATCATTCAGCGTGTGCAACACATGTTCATTTAAGGGAGATGAACAATACATCATAGATTAAATAAATGTATCTATAGTAGTATATCAGACAGGTGCTTGTGCATTGTCAAAGTCTTGTGTCTTGAAATAAATTAACAGCTGAGTCTGTCCTGGTCAGTGCTGCTCTCCATGCCTGTCTTACTGTATGTCATGTTATTAATACAAAGAGGAGAACACTTTAAGATAATAAGACTTGAAGTTTTTTTTTTTTATAGCATTTTCCTCCTCTTTTTGGTGTTGTATAGGAATCTCAAGATCTCATGAGAAGAGTCATGAATCCAGTCCTACAGTGGGGAATTTTTTCCAGTGGAGAAACAACACCTTAAACAGCACAGTTACATCCCCATCAACAACCAGCAGTGTAGAGAAAAAATGGAAAAAAATCAGTGGAGTAACATGAGTTACTACATTTTCCCCTTTTTAATAGAAGGGGAAAAAGGACACTTATGTCAACCTAAGCTGATTTGTGTTTGTTTGCACAAGTTTGCTAATGTTATGTGATATGAAAAATGTATTTTGAGTTTATGCACTATAGATATGTATATATATATTCAAGAGTCTTCTCATGAGATCTTGAGATACCTACACTGAACAAAAATATAAACACAACACTTTTGTTTTTGCTCTCATTTTTCATGAGCTGAACTCAAACATCTGAAAATTTTTCTACATACACAAAAGACCCATGACTCTCAAATATTGTT